>VZTJ01004208.1:5318-123573 GCA_013397795.1 Orthonyx spaldingii | reverse complement strand
ATAATAATAATAATAATAATAATAATAATAATAATAATAACAATAACAATAACAATAACAACAATAATAGTAATAATAATAATAATGACTGTTAATAATATTATTACCAGAAGAGAAGGGTTGTTTTGCTTCTGCAGGAGGAGGAGGCTCATGTTTTCAGTGCCTGCTGTGTAAAACATCAGAAGAGTTTAGTTGTGGGTTTAAAGCAGGTAACCCCTCAGCTGGCTCTGGAATGACCAGTCACCAGCAGGTATCACTGTAACCTGCAGGCCCCCACAAAAGGACAAGTACAGGTGCTTTTCTTGTGGCTCTCAGCCCTAAACATCTGTGGCAGCAGTCGGATTCTGGCCCAGGGATGTCTGGAATGTGCATCCCTGGGTTGTTTTGGAGATGCCGTGCAGACAACTTATCCTGTTCTTCCCTGGGGAATACTCTTATATCACAGTCCTGATCCTCAGCATGGGAGGAAATAACATTTGTTAGCTCTGCCTGAGGGGAACCAAACTGAGCTGATGTTAGAACCTGAATTCAGCGGTGGTTTTTGTTAACCCTGCGTGGTAGTGGGGCTGTGGGATACATGAGTTCACCTGGTGGCTGTGAAGTGAGACACCCAAAGGGGATTTAGTGGATAAGAGGAGAACCTGGGCATTTCACTCTGAATCATTGATGTGCTCCAAAACAATACCAAGTGATCAGTCCAGGAGATGCTCACTGAGTGCTATTCCAGACTGAGCATTGTTCAGGGCCTGACCTGTTCCTCTTCAGTTCCTGTTAACTCCGTGACCCTTGGGTCAGGTTGTACTTGAAGCAGATGGGTCAAATGTAGCTTTCCTTTTGCTAATCTGATAAATTATAATTGAATCAGCAGCTAAAAAATGGCTCACGTTTGAATTGCACTGGGGAAGTGATCACCTGCATTGTCTGGGAAGTTTTGTGTCTGTCTGTAAAGGAAAGACTTGTTCAGCACCTCTGAGTGGGATTCCTCACTCTTTTACACCTTTCCTTGTGCAGGTGCAAGAGGGGAAAAAGGTTTTGGACCTGTCTCATAGAAGCAAACAGCCAAAGGCTGCTTTTCTGTCTAAAAAATGGTTTGGAAATAAACCCAGAACATAAGGCTTGCTCTGAAAGTTACCTTCAGTCCTGCTTCAAAAATCATGTTCTGTTTAAGCTCTTTATGGGAGGCCTGTTTTAAAAAAGGCCAGTTCCTCACTGCACAGGGATTAACAACATCTTTACCAACAGCAAAAATGGTGTCAGCAATTTGAGGAATTCCACAGGGTACAGTGCAGGCTCAGAGCAGATTTCATTTGGTGTCTTTTGGCCTCTGTGGGGCCTCTCTGGATCCCTCTCAAAGGTTTAATCACCCTGAGAAAGAAGGTTGCACCTTGGGAAGATTTTAGGCAAAGATGAGGGGAGATTTGATGGCATTACCTGAAAAATGCAGTGGGGACAGAAGGTGGCAGTTTTATTTTCCATTTGATTGTTTAAGGAGTGACATTCTGAACCTCTGACAGGGACAGCTCTCACCTCTGGCAAATGCCAGGTTGAATATCCACACAGGAAACATATTTTAGCTTAAGATGTGGGGCATCTCTGCTGTGTATTCCTGCTAAGTCCTGGGATGGGGACAGTCTCTCTGCATTTTTTTTCTATTTTAATTTTCTCAGCGAAGTAAAAAACAGGAGGAAAAATTCCACAACAGCCCTCAGATGGTCACTTCCTTTGAGACATTGCCCTGAAGACTGCATGAATTGAGCTTTTGGTTTTGTTTTACTGACTTGCTCAGCACAAGGACAGAGCTGCTGTGCCCTTGCTGACACATCCTGTCCTCGGTGACAGAAGGAATGTGGCACTGGCAACCCACTGTGCCCTCCACCCCCTCACCAATGTCCTGCTCCTCTGAGACAGATTTTCGAAACAGATATAAACACTCAACGCTGGGAATGCAACGCTTTAGTTCCCAGAAAATGTGGGCCATGACCTTGCAGATGAGAAAAGCCACAGACAAGGGTGAATTCATGCCATCAGGGGTCAGTTGCCTCACTGTAGTGCAGGGAGGTGACTGGAGAGCATCATCGTGCTTTCACCAGGACTTGGGGCAGATCTTTGTCTTCTGCCATAGTTTGAAGACACATTTTGTGGCAAATTCAGGATTGATGCCTCCTTTGTATTCAGTCACATTCCTGAGGTGGGCAGCTGAGCTGTGGCAGCCAGTGCAGAGCCAGGAATTAAAAAGGTGGAAGGTTCCAGACTCACCTGGAAATGCTGTTCTCAGTGTGCATCTTCAGTGTCATTCTGAAGGAGGAAGAAGGGCAGAGAAAAGCAAAACCTCAGCAGAGGAAAAGCAAAACATCTCCATTAAAATGAGCCATGGAATGCTTGGAGGAGCCGAGGTCAGGAGCACAGAGGGGTGCTCAGTGAAGTGATCCAGGCACAGGATCTGAGAGTCACAGAGTTCCTCATCAGAGCTGAACAGGAGGGTGCAAATTACCCACTGACAGCTGAGACTGAGGATTCTGGTTATTCAGAGTTCATTCTTGTACCCAGCTTGGGCATTCCTTAATTAATCTGTGCAACACGAAGGTCCTGGCTGTGGATCAGCTGCTGCTGAGGACTCTCTGTTGCCCAGGAGAGGCTGGAGGAAGGGTCAGGACAGAGATCTCCAGCCTTGGCACCTAAAATGAGGGGGTACAACTCCCTCACTCCTGCCCTATTCCCACTGAGATGTGGTTAGTTACCCCAAACGAGTCCATCCCAGTCTCTCTGAGGTTCCTTGGGTGGCTCAGGGGTGTGGGTTTGCCTTTCCAGTGATGAACTGATGGATACCAAATGCTTGCTTTCTTCATTTCTAGGTGGCAGGGAGCTGTCATCGACTGGAACGGCACGGAACCCATCTTGTGACTGCTCTGAGCTGCACTTTATTTGGGGAGACCAGAAGGAAATGACTGAGTTAGCACATTCCTATTCCCACCAATACAGGAGACAGGAGAGTCTGACATGAGGAAGAGCACCATGGTTTGCAGGCTGGCAGGGTTTCACCTCAGCCACCTCGTGCTTCAGATATTTTGCTTACAGTATAAACAACACTGACGTAAATCCCTTGTCACTACCTTGGGCATGAAGCTCCTGAGGGCAGGCTGGGTTCCCACCACCAAATCAAGGTTACAGATGAAGCAGTGAAGTCATCAACGTCCCCCTGAGGGCTTCTTCTGGATCCACTCCGTATCCTGCAATTGTTTGGAAGCATCTGATGGGAGATGCTGAACCCAGATTTCTCTCACTTTACAGCCTTCTCTGTCCTGCCTTGTTCTCCCGTGACAAAACTCCAGTGCCACTCCAAAACATTGTGCAAGGAATATTTATTCACCTCGTTACCTGGGATTAGCAAGCTTCATTTTGCACTAAATAGGTTGGTGACCATCTGGGCTTTTCAGGGGAAGCCTGGCCCATCCCAAGTTCTCGTTGTGTCATAAATTTGCAGTGAGGATTGTGGTCCTGTGCTACCAAAATAATCACATGAGTACATTCCTAGCACTGGGTGCAGTTGGTGTGTAGCAGTGCCTCGTGCTGATACAGCTCATTTTTCTTCCTGATAAGAGGCAGCTGTATCAGTATCTTTACATTTCTACTGTTATTTCTACACCAGGGTTCGTTCACACCCGAGGGACAGATTAGATCTGTGGTTTGCTTCTTCATAACTACAAGAAAACAGAAGAGTTGTTAGTTTTGAGATTCAAGTGGTACCTGTCTGTGATAGATGCCAGTTTCCATGGGTAAATAAAGTGCATGTGCTGGAATGAGGTGCTGTGGAGATGGATCCTGAGGTACTGAAGCCACAGTTTGTATTCTGATTAATTCTGTTGCAGCAACACTTCACCAAAATTGGAACAAGTTACTGTGCTGAAAGTTGGAAAAAATGCCTTGGGGAAAAAAAGGCAGATAAATGGAGTTTCTAGAGTTATTCCTCTCTCTTGAGAGTGAATATTTCATGAGAGTTCAATAAAGGACTTTTACTTTCTGATGTTTATTGTAGCACCTTCTTCCTAGTCAGTATGGAATCTCCTCTGGGTCTTGAAAAACGAGTGCAAAGTCAAATTCCAGCAAAAATTCAGTGTTGTTCTGGGTATAGGCTGGAGATACCAAACTGACAGTGTAAGTGAAGATCTCAGGGAATTAGCACTGCAGTTAGATTTGAAAACCAACCTGAATATAAGTTACAAAGGAGTACCACAAAGGTTTAGATGGGCTTTGGGTGAAGATCTGCCTCCCCCTTTGCTTCCCATTCACATCAAACTGTCTGTATCACAGAACCCCAGAAAGGTTTGGGTGGGAAGGGACCTTAAAGCTCATCCAGTTCCACCCCTGCCATGGGCAGGGACACCTTCCACTGTCCCAGGTTGCTCCAAGCCCTGTCTAACCTGGCCTTGGACACTTCCAGGGATCCAGGGGCAGCCACCGCTTCTCTGGGCACCCTGTGCCAGGGCCTCCCCATCCTCACAGGGATCAATTCCTTCCCAATATCCCATCTAACCCTGCTCTCTTTCAGTTTAAAGCCATTATATGCAGTAGGGCGTCTCAGGGTTCCAGTTATTTTAATTTTGTTTATTCCAGTGGAATAAAATCTATTTGACTTAGATCAGGTAGATGAACTTCTTAAAACTTTGTGAGATTGAGATCTCCCAAAGAGATTCAGCCTCTGAGACGCCATCAGCATCAGGTCCATGCTCATTCCTGACTCTGCTGCAGGGATGTTTCGTGGCCTCTGGCAAACCCTGTCACCCCTGTGTGTTTAGGGCTGTGTTTGTGCTGTCAGCTGCAGGCAGATTCAATAATGCCTTTAAGATACCTCAGCCTGAGCTTCAGTGTTTCTGGGAAGTCTCAAACAGCCAAAGATTCCAGAAGTAAAACTTTTTTCCCTCTTGAAATGTCTACATTCTGTAGTCCACACTTTTGTTCCATGAAACAAACACAGTTTGATTTTCCCACCTGCCTCACAGGACATCTATAATATAAAATTTTGAAGGGTGCATTTGGGCAGAAAATAATGTAGAGATGACAAATGTTAGAAGATTTTTGGAACCAAAAAACTCCTTTCTGTTTTTTTTCCAGTCTGGTAAACCCACACCATTTATTTCAAAGCACTGCTTTAAACTGTGTCAGATTGGAGATAATCTCCCACTCGCTGAGAGAGGTGCAGCACAGATAAGGGCTCATCTGGGGCAGGAGGGAGCTGCTTTAGGACAGGCCAGGTTTTATCTGACTGAAATCTGGATGTCTGCACTGCAGATGTGTTCAGAGGGTCTGTTCTCTGTGCAGAGGAAGGGGGTACCAGGGTGTGGTGAATCTTTGCTTTAGGATGAGAAGAACTGCTCCTACAAAGGGAGCCCCAGAGGATTGTCTCCACTGGATCGCACCCATGAAGATATCAGATTTTTAGGGTATGAGCAAGAGGATAGATTGGTTGGAAAATGTGCTTTATGGATTCTTGAGGAGGGAGAATGATGATGAGGAGAGGCCCTGAACTCTGTCCCTCTTTCTAAAACAGACTCCAAAGAACTCTGAGGCTCCTTCACCACTGGTTATGGAGAGTATTTTTGTTAAAATTGATCTCTCTTACCCATTATCTGTCGTTGTGTCCTTGTGTATTTGTTTGCAAAGTCCACTGCCCGCCTGACAGTGAATTAACTCCAGATTCACCCATGCCCTCACTCACAGAGGTGGAAAAAAAGAACCTGGGCCACCTCCCCAAAGCAGCAGCTGTGCAGGGCACCCCAGCACTGCCGAGCTCCTTCCACCATCCTCGCTCCTGGAGCCTGAAAATAGCAGGTTCCTTCCCCAGGGCTCAGTGCCAGTGTCCTTACCAGGCAAAAGCAATGGCTCTTCAGAAGAAATCTGCAACCAGAACATTGATTTAGATCTAAACACTCCCAAAAAATAATGCCAGAGTGTTACCTGGTCACTGCCTGCATCAAGACTTGCATATTTTTATTCGGTGTAAAGCACCAGAAATTATTTTCCTTAAGATATTACATGGCTTTTTTTGGGTCAATCACACAAGGCAATGCAAAATATTGTGTGGCAGTACAGAAATCTTTGCACAGATCTGTGTAGTAACACATCCTCTTCCGGCAGCGTGCATCCAATTTTTTAAAATTATATTTTCCTCTTCATTGTTTCTCTTTTTTTTTTTTTTTTTTTTTTTTTCTTCATTTCACAAATAATCTGACTTCCTGAACTGAACAAAGCAGTGACCATTTGATAATTGAGCATTAAAAGACACCAGTGACGTTGGCACTTGGTCTGCGTCGTGTCTTCATTTCATTCTCTTGTCTCCCGTGGAATAAAAAATTACAACCTGTGCTGAAAATTGACCCCTTAACTAAAAACAAACATGGCTTATTGGGTGTGGAGATGAATATGTGAGCAGAGCTGCTATTTTGGCAGGGTGCCATACACGCCACCTTTTTACAAAATGTTTATTTAGCTTTGTCTTGTACAGAGTGTCTCGTACAGTTGAAACATTTAAAGCAATGGTCAGGCAAAAGCCCAGATTTCCTCCTCATTTTTTTAACAGTGGATTTGCTAGTGGAAATTAATCTGGGAGATTGAGTGGTGAATGTTTCGTGGGCCTCATGAGGTCAATGGAAAAATAACGGCAAGAGCAAAAAATGATGGTTGGGGGTAAAATTCACAATTTTATAAACTTGCTGAGGTTTGTTTTTTACATGCCTGTCCTTATTCTGGTTAAATCTGGGAAAACTCTGAGATGTGATGACTGATACCATGAAGTCACTGTGGTTTTGGTTCCCAGGTAAATTGCAAATGACAACTTGAGCCTCTTGCTTTCAAGTTTTCACTTACCTGGGGCAGATTTCTGTTTGTTTCTGTTTGCAATGTATCCAATGGGCCAATTTGAAATGGCAGGAAATGGTCACTTTAGTAATCAAGGAAAGCTGAAGAGCTTGGAAGAATGACACCACCACAAGCCAAGTTTTCCACCAAGGATAAGTGGTTTAGGGGCTCTGAGGATTCAATTGCTGAAAGTGAAGCATTTGGAGAAGGCAGGATTTTCTGGTGCTGGTGTCCATTAAAAAACAAAGACATCAAATCCCTGGTTTTTCCTGAAAATACTTGCACCAGTCCTTTGAAGGAGTAAAAGAGTTCTTCAGAGGGCCTACATGATTTGGGGTATGATTGCAAAAACATAATGTGGTAAAAAAATTTCAATTATTTTGGTAACTCTGCTTTATTTTCCTGTCCCAGGGTAAGTTTATTATGAAGGAAACTGCCCTGAATTTTGCAGTCAATACCTGGGATATGCACAGTTATTTTTCAGATGATAAAAACTTAACCCTCACCAAAGTCTGTCTTCTGATAATTTGTCTCCTCAGTTAATGTCTGTGGAAATGTCAAAATTAAGAATCAAGCACCAAAGCCTTCATGTGAATAGTTTTATTTTATTTTTCATCAAAAAGATCACGTAGGGAACAGAGATTTCTTTATGGAATGAGAATGGTTGCTCCTGCATCTCCGAAGGAAAAGTCACTCCATTAAGGACACTTTGTATACACTCACACTCTTCATTTATTTGTTTTCACTGACTACAAAATAATAAATCCAACAGCAGCTCTGAAATAAGGAAGCAGTTCCTCCTCAGCAGCCTTGTTTATAAAACTGGAAAAGGAAAAAGGGCTTAATCAGCTGTTTTATTTGTCATTTCAGACAGGGTGGGGAAGGATTGTTGGTACAGTGGAAAACAAGCAGATTTTGTGACATCCCTCACTAATACTTGCTCACTATATCAGCAAGGAACCAAGCATAGATTTTACAAGGAAGAAGTTGATTTTTTCTAAGATAAATAATTACGAGTACTTCAGCATTCGAATTTCATTTGCTGTGGGGCTTTTTAATTAATTTTCATTTTTTTTCTGAGGAATTATGGATAACTACAGCTGTTGATCCTTCAGGAAGTTGTGCTTAAAGGCACAACTCAACTATCCATAAAAATTATAGCACTGAGACTTTTCCAGCCCCTCGAATTAAAGCACTTTCTCTGACCTCTGGCTCTCGGCCTCACGGTGAGTTTCAGGTGGTGTTTCAGTGGCACTCAGCACATCCCATGCATTCCACATCCTTGTTTGACACAGGTTAAAATGTCTTATAGCAACTCCTGCATCTGAGTGCCTCGATTTTCAAGGCCAATTTATGAAAAAACAGAGCACAATGAGTTGGCTGGGGACAGCTCAGGGTGAGGTGTCTTGTGCAGAGACACTCAGAGGTGATCAGTCTGCAGGGTGACTTTAATACGGCTCCAAAGCTGAATTCCAACTGAGCTGGAGCAGGTCCAGAGCAGGTCCATGAGGATGATTAGAGGAATAAAATATCTCTCCTTTGAGGAAAAGCTGAAAGATTTGGAATTTAGCAGACTGGAGAAGAGAAGGCTGAGAGAAGGAGAGGCCTCAGAGCCCCTTCCAGGGCCTAAAGGGGCTCCAGAAGAGCTGGAGAGGGACTTGGGACAAGGGATGGAGGGACATGGCAAGGGGGAATGGCTTCAAACTGCCAGAGGACAAGGTTAGATGGGATATTGGGCAGAAATTCTTCCCTGTGAGGGTCGGGAGGCCCTGGCACAGGGTGCCCAGAGAAGCTGTGGCTGCTCCATCCCTGGAAATGCCATCATCAAAACACCATCTCCTCACAGGGTGGATATCTCCAGGTAAACCAGTGACCCAGGAATATCTTTAAAGCCACTGGTGAGAAACAGGCACTGGAGGCCTTCAGCCACCCAGTCTGGTTTAGGTGCTACAAAATAAATTGCATTTTCCACTTCCCTGCCTGCTGCTCTCTGGATCTCCACAGATGATACCGACTATTAGAGTCCAGGATAACTGATTCAAATGAATTCTACTGTGTGTGAATGATAAAGCCTGAAAAGAAGGAATTTGTGCTTATGGACCTTGACAGAACAAGTGAAGGAGGTGATGGGTTAGAGATTCCTCCTGCATTATCCTCACCTTCGGCTTCCACTTCACAGCTTTCACCTGTGAGACAGAGAATCTGTGGAAGAAAGCACAGGGATGGGCTGGGTAGCAGAAATTTGCCAGTTTTTGGAAAGGAGTTGCTGATAAATCAGGTTTCTCATGTGGGCACACAGGAGGAATATCAGAGGTGGGACCTGGAAGGTGTCCTGGACGTGAGACTTCGTAAGCACAGATTTCTTGTACAACAGCACTGGGGCTGTGTCACAGCCCTAAATCCTGCTAAAACAGCCAAGACAACTGTACCTTGCATGGGTGTTCTGCTCACTCCCTTATCATCATCTTATCAGTTGGCAAGGCCTTCCGAATTAATCTAACAAATATTCTGGGCCTTCGTAAAAATACTCCGTGCACTGGAATTCAGCAAATATTTATTAATTGACAAAACACCGGCGAAGAATGTGTAACCAAAAAAAGAATAAACGTGTTCAGCTCCTCTCTGTAAAGTACACACAGAATAGGAGGTTAAAAGTTACATTCCACAAACATACCTTCTGCTGAGATGTACTTGGTTTGGTGAGTGGTGTGGATGGGAGCCAAGGTCTCCAGCCCCTGAGCTCTGAATCACTGCTGCAGGGAGAGTGGAAAAATATCCCGTGTGGCTGAGGGAAAGGAGCAGCCCAGGGTCTCCACCTGTGCAGGTCCGAGGGGGCCGTTACCCCAAGGATGGATGGGTTTCTGCAAGGCTGTTTCCCAAGGGATGTAAAAATCCAAACTGAAGATCACAGGTACTGAGCAGCCCCTTGGCGGTGGATGAGCTGCGAGTGTGACATGGGAAGTTTTAGTAGGGATTAGTGAAGTTTTAGCAGGGATTAGTGAAGTTTTGGTAGGGATTAAATCCTAAACATTATAAAAGCATCGTCATGGGGTGGTGGGTGGAAGGTGCAACAGTAAATTCATTTTAGTGTTGCAAGAAAGAAATAAAAATCCACCTTAAACATTGAACATAGGAGATGATACAAATAATTTTACTGTGAGGTACAGGACATCACCAATCACTGACTTCTGTGTTATTCAGATTATGTTTCATCTGTGATGCAGTTTTAGGCCCATGCTTCCTTTGCCTTATTGACTATTAAATTCAGGAGAAAAACACCCTGAAAGCCAAACTCATGCCAGGTGTAAATCTGGAGATATTCCGGTACCATCTGGACACAATCCTGTGCCATGAGCTCAGGGATGACTCTCCTGGAGCAGGAGGTTGGACCAGATGACCACTGTGGTCCCTTCCAATCTGACCCATTTCTGCTGGGATCAGCTAAACACCATTTTCAGTGGGCTCCACATTTTTATCTCTCTGATGGAAGATCACTCCTTTGCACACTGTGGCATCTTGGCTGAGAAAAACCTTCATGGTTTGTGTTTTATGTCTTACTGTCAGTGATCCATGGCCGCGTTCCTGTTTTGAAGTGGCTGCACCACGCTGTTGATGCAATCTCAAATCTGCTGTCAGGAATTGTTTACATTTGGTCAATGGAAGCAAAAAGGGGGAAAATATCACAATGGCAAATTGCAGCTGGTAAATGTCACTCCCAGACAGGGTGACAAATGAGCAATGAGTGCTCTGCCATGGCGTGTGAAGAAAGCCGGTCTTTTACGAGCACTTCAAGGCAGAACAGTTTTATTATGACTGACATCCTTCTCGGGGCTGAATTCCTATCACCATATCCTTCCTGAGTCGCTCCTGCTCAGGTCAGTCCTGTGAAACAATCCAACATTTCTCAAATTGTTATTTTGCTGTGCAAAGCTGACCAACACAACGCGCACGTTACAATCTGCCCTGGGTTTGTTAGGGTTGGGTTTTGGTCAATAGAAGATGAATAGAGTAGGTGAAAATCTGAAAATTAGGGGTTTTTTTAGTTTTTTCAGTGTGAAATATAGCTCTGGATATTCAACTGTTGAGTCATCTGAGAGAGAAAGGAGGTGTTTAACGGGTGCATGACATGAACTTTGAGAAATATGTAAAAACACAGAATATCCTCCGCTGGAAGGGACCCACAAGGATCGAGTCCAGCTCGTGGCCCTGCACAGGACACCCCAAAAATCACACCACATGTGAGTAGCAGAGGGCACAGAAAGAGGAATTAGAACTATAATTATTATATTTATTTTAATTTTGGGTAGAATCTGTATAAACATCAATAATGCAATAGTGCTAAGGGATCCACAAATTAATTTTTAACAGAGCAGAGAGTGAAAACATAGGGAAATATCATGATGAGTGAGAGGCTGTATTGAGAGCTATGAGGAAAGGCTTAAAGAACTGGGATTTTTCAGCCTGGAGAAGTGAGTGACTTAATTGCAGCCTTCCAGTACCTGAAGGGAGCCTACAAGAAAGATAGAGATGATTTACAGAGGCCTGGAGTGACAGGACAAGGGGAATGGCTTCACACTGCCAGAGGACAGGTTTCCACAGGGTATTAGGAAGAAATCCTTCCGTGTCAGGGTGGGGAGGCCCTGGCACAGGGTGCCCAGAGAAGCTGTGGCTGCCCCTGGATCCCTGGAAGTGTCCAAGGCCAGGCTGGACGAGGCTTGGAGCAGAAGATGTCCCTGCCCATGGCAGAGGGTAGAACTGAATTATCTTTAAGGTCCCTTCAAACCCAAACCTTTCTGTGGTTCTGTTAGAGCCTCCTCTAACAGCACCAGCTTGGGTTTAAATTCTTTCAACAACTGGTGCTCTCTAAATGCAAATTGCTCCTCTTCCTTTCAAGTTTTCTCAGCTGCTAAGAGCAAAGAAAGGCACTTTGTAACTTAAGGTATAAAAACAGCATTAACTTTTACTCTCTCCTTGTTTTTTCCACTTCACATATTCTATGTTTAAAGTGTAACTGAAATAAGAAGCTTCTTTATTTTGTGGACTCTGACAGCAAAATGTCAGCACGGTCTGTGAGGAGAAAGGTGATTTATGAGGTTTCCAGGATGCAGGGAACAGGTGACTTTTGCTTAAAGGAAAAAAAAAATTGTGTTCCTGGCTTAAAAAAATAATCAAGTAAAAGTAAAGGCATACAGAGAATATACGTTATCTACAATCGTTCCAGAAAGCGTTTCCTACACAACAACAATTACAAGTCATTGTGAGTCCCTTGGGAACAGCAGTCAAAAACATCAGCAGTTAATTACTAGAACTTCCTAAATCAACCTTCTTTGGCATGACATGAAGTGAATGAGAGCAATAAAAGCAAGGAAGTGCATTGTGCTTTGTCCTGTCCAGCTCCTGCTCGGACAGGCGTAGGTCACAAGCACAAATGTAACCAGGCATGAATTGTTTTATTTTTTTAATATTTTAGTTCTTGGCCTTGGGTTAAATTAAACCAGCCTGATGGAAAGGCCAAGGTAAAATCCAGGGCCAGGTCCTGAGGCTGCGTAAATCCTCTGAGTTGTGCCATGGCCACACCTTCAGAGCAGAGTCCCTGCTCCAGTAAAGCATCAAAGAGCATGGAAAAAATATGTCCTGGAGTGGCTGGTAAAATATAGGGAAAACTGAACAATCTGTTCTTATTGGGGTTTTCAAGGTGATGTGTTGGGGTGCTGCTAAATTTTGTGATACACAGCTGTGCTGGTTTAGGGCAAATTTACTGGCACCCAGTGTGATAGCAGATGATATGGAATATATAGCATAAAATACATAACATAAAATCACCCTAGGACAGCAGCTTAGGCATGTGGAGCTCTTTCTTTGCCTTGCCCCAGGTGCAGGTTCTGTGGCTGCTGGGGTGAGTCTGGAAGGAAGAGATACCCTCAGGTTTGTTACCAGCTATGGGAAAGGGAAAGTATTTCATGTGGACCTTACTTCAAAATCGATTTCTTTGCTTTAAAACCAGCCTGCAAGATCTGGAATATTTCTCTGATAAAGAAGTTGCTGCTGGTTTTCACCAATCTCCTCATTCTTGCCCTTTTATCTCACAGTGGGGTGGAGAAAACATTTCACCAGCTGGTTTGGTGAGTCTTCCCAGGAAAAGGAGCTTTGAGTAGGGATGTGAATGGGGCAGAGCTGTCTGCATCACACATCTTTGGCTCAGAGTGAATGAGAAGGGAACTCAGAAATAAAACTTAATTGGGGGGAGGGAGCTGCAGGGAAAGGCACACACCAACAAATGGAACAGAAGCTGTTTGTCAGGAAGAGGTTTATAGGTTCTCACATCTCCACGGATGTGGGTGAGGAGAAGCTGGTGATTGATATAGGGTGGCTGAAAGGAAGAGAGCACAACGAGATGTTGGCCAGACAGGGCTCCCCAGACCTTGGGAAATTATTTTTGGAGTAGCAGTTGTGCAAGTCATGCTTGGTGCCATGGAAGGGCTGGCCAGAAGGAGCAATAAAGCAGGCAGAATGTTTCCCTAAGCCATTAGCAAAGGTGATTAACAGCTAATCACCATAAACCCAAAGGCTCACCAAGGAGTTGAGGGACTGCAATTAGGTGGAGGAAACCCAATAACGTGATTGGTGCCAATGGAGTTCTCCGTCTCAGTCACTCCTGGGGCTGGTGAGCAGCTGAAACCCTCTGAGATGTCCTGGCTCGGCCAAAGAAATGCTCCCCAAGGGGATCCTGAGAGCTGTGGGGTTTTACTGCCCTCACAGGAACAGGGATGCAAGCGCGGAGCATTTGAAGATGATATAAAACTCACTGTGGGATGATGTTACAGGAGCTGTGAGAGTGTGTGAAAGTTCTTGTAGGATATTTGGAGAAAGACCAATCAATGTGGCTTGGGGAGGAGCAAGTGTGGGAAAACAGAGAGATAAGGGGATAAAAGCTGTGAAACACGTAAAAAACCTGGGCTGGGCACACTCTGCTTTTGCTCAGCTCAGTCTGCCCTGTCTCCTTATTGAACTCTGTTTCCAGGGCCTCCATGGGCAGGTTTGGGTGGGGTCTCAGGGCCAGCAGCTGGAGAAGGGGCTGTGGCTCACAGGGCTCGTGTGTCTGTGGGTGCAGGGACTGGAGAGAGCAGGCTGTGAGTGTTCTCCTGAGGAACTGCACTCCTGCACACAGGGGTGTGCCTGGTTTGCTAAGAGAACTCCAGACCAGCTGCAGAGAAGGGGAGAGGTCTGTGAGCCGAGCATGGGACAGCCCATGGCCCTGGGGCAGATGCTGGAGGGGCCAGAGGGTGGCAAGTTGGCCACTGCAGGGTCTGAAGGTCTCAAGCAGCTTCTGGGGAGGTTGTGGGGTGAGTGCACAGCTGTGGGGACACATACAGTCATTTTTATGTTCAAAACCAAGTGTCCCATCCAGTTGAAGCAAAGTTGTGTTTTGTTCACTGCAGCGCAGGTCTGCTTTCCATTTTCTACCAAAAATGGGGCAAAATGAGGGGAAGAACTTTACTTTTCCACCCCCTGTGACAGACATAAGGGTTTTTGGGCGTGTATGAAGTGCTGGTCTGGTCTGAGCACCCCTGACACAGACTGATACCTGAATATCAGAATTGTGTGAAATGCTGCTTTCCTTTTGAGGTAAAACCCATCAATTTTAATTTTATCCTTGAAACGTTACGTCTGACCTCATCACCTGACACAACTTTTAGGGCCAAATGAACAGAATGCCCGTCCTGACCCACCTTTTAGAGTTGCCTTGGGAATACACAAAAGCAGAGCACAGCACACAAGATGAATCATGATTTCAGAGGCATTTTCTCTGTGCTTTTTCTGAGCTTGCAGAGTCTTTAACTGCTCATCCCGGCATCAGGATTGGTGTGGTTTACGCACGAGGAGCCCTTTGTGATCTCAGGGCTGAGCAGGCTCTTTTCCAGCAGAGATTTTTGAGCAATCCCAGTGCCGTGTGTAGGAAACGGCCTCTGGTGACATTTTTCTGCTCTTGGTGCCAGTGCCAACCTGTGCCAAGATGTTTGCTGCTATAGCAAATAAACTCAGCCACGCTGCAGGTGCCCTTTGTGGGAATTAGGAGTGAGAAGGGTGAATGCTCCAACATCCTCCAGAGCTGGAGTGTAAAACTGTGGCTTTATCCAAAGTTAGCAGCGTGTGGCAGCCCACTTCAGACTGCACATCCTTCTGAAAGCACCCATGGTGTAAATGACATCACAAGTTATAATTACATTGAAAGTGAATAATTAAAACTTCCTGATTGCGCTTGTGTAATTTGAAAATGAAATGAAGAATATAATGGCAACAGTAACATATGATTGCAGTAAGGGGAAGGGAAATTGAGAGAAGAAAGAAAATAACTTCAAATAACTTCAAATAAATTGTCCCCATCCAACTGTCTTTTGTTTACTTCTGTCCTAATATACATAAGGATATTCAGGGAAATCTTTATTGACTGAGTTTAATTTTTCAGTTCCTGTTTCTTAACAGCATCGAGTTTGAGAACGAAATTGGCACCTTTGTACTCTAACATGCAGGATCTTATTGCAAAATAAAAAAGCAAAATTCCCCTGTGATTCTGAGTGATTATGGTAAAATTAGAATGAAACAGTTCAAAACCAGGTTGGATGGGGCTTAGAGCAACATGGCCTAGTGGAAGCTGTCCCTGCCCACGGCAGGGGTTGGAACTGGATGATCTTCAAGATCTCTTCCAACCCAAAACATTTTGGGATTCTCTGAAAATTAATCAGGGAACTTCTGGCTTGCCTTTAATACTTTTCAGTATCCACCAGAATTGTGTCTGAAGGGCCTTCTGTCCCTATTGGCATAAGATGTGTAGAGTAATTCACAGCAGAGCCTTACAGACCTACACACTTCTAATTCCCAACTAACAACTCTGACTGATCTCCACTCATCACTTCTCTGAGGAGAAAGCAGTTTTGACATTGGATTGAAGGAAACTCAGTGTAAAAGATCATATATCCCATTAAAAGGATTTAAAGGTGAAACTCCACTCCTGTTGAAATCAATATGATTTGATTTCAAAATGAAGAGGTTTGCACTAAAAATCAGCTTCGAGGTATCTGGAATCAAATAAAACTCCATAACTGAGAATGGGTTCTTGATTTGGTAGCTCCCAAAGCACAAAATAAATAAATATAATAGTCTTAAACCAACTGAAGTCAAAGATCTGTGTGTTATTCCATCAGGCTGGCCTGTTTCAGCTGGAGTTTTATAGCCACGGTGCACTTCCAGTGCTAAGTCAGTGATGGATTTTTCCTCACAAAAGTAATCATTTGGTCTTTTTCAGATTAATTGAGTGAGTAATTACAGATTTCCAGACAAAATGTAGCCTTGACTTAAACAGAAAAATTCCGTTCACTTCATGTAAAAAAAAAAGGTACAACCATTTGGCTACAGAAAGATCTTGGTTTTTATCAGTTAATTTGAGTTTCCTATCAGCGAATAAGTGTCTACATCCATGAAGTTTTTACCAAAGAAGGAAAACGCGGAGTCTTTAGCCAGGTGAAAATAATCAGTCAGGACCTGACAACTGAAAGACTGTTTACCAAGGTTAGCAGGGGAAAAAAAAAAAAAAGAAAACATTAAGAAAACTTGGAACTGAAACAACCAAATCACTGATTCAACAGCAAACGGGGATGTGAACAAAGCAGTGCTGCTACCAAGGCAAACGTGCTGAAAAACCAGCCTGGGCCAGAGCAAACAGGACCTTCCCCTGCCCCAGGAGGGTCATTAGTGCCTAATCCCTCCTTGAACATTCCCCGGGAAGCACTTGGGAGAGAGCACCGCTGCTCTCCTCATCTCCTTTTTAGGGAAGCGGTGTGGAGTGGATGATCCCGGAGCTTTCTCCTGCCAAGGAGCCAAAAGAATAATTTCTCTCTATTTAATAGCCTCCTTAGGCTTATTCTGTAAGAACTGAGAAGAGACAGAAATTGGTTGCACGCAAATCACTTTAATACTGGAATCTCCAAGATGTCCCAGCTCCCTGCTTGTTAAAGATATTTCTGAAAAGTTAATGACATTTTAATTGGTTTTCAGGATTTTGAAGCTGTCAAGGTAAGGAGAGCGATAGGGACTGTTATAATGACAGAACTCCCTTGCTTTCTGACTTTGTGCTTGGAAACAGCAGAACAGGTTGATCCCATTTCCATTTTAACACCTATTTGAGATGTCTCAGTTACAATATAGCTGCATTAAGCTCTCAATAATGTCCAGAAACATTTTATTTCCAAAAAATGATGCAGATTTCATGTTCTCCCTAATGACTGAATCATTAGGCTGAGTCAGTCATATCCTGAACAGCCTGGGCAACAGATCAAGGGAGGGGATTCTGCACTTCTGCCCCACTCAGGTGAGACCCCACCTGCAGAGCTGCCCCAGCTCTGGGACCCAGCACAGGAAGGACCTGGAGCTGCTGGAGAGAGTCCAGAGGAGTCTCTCCAGAGAGCGAGAAAGAGAAGATTTCAGGGTGACACAATAGTGGCCGTGCAGTGCCTGAAGGGAGCTGCAGGAGAGATGGAAAGAGACTTTTTACAAGAGACTTTTTACAAGAGTATGGAGTGACAGGACAAGGGGGAATGGCTCCAAACTGTCAGAAAGTAGGTTTAGCTTGGACATTAGGAAGAAATTGTTCTCTGTAAGGGTGGGGAGGCCTCACCACAAGTTGCCCAGAGAAGCTGCCCCATCCCTGGAAGTGTCCAAGGCCAGGTTGGACGGGGCTTGGAGCAACCTGGGATGGTGGAAGGTGTCCCTGTACCTGGCAGTTATTTGAAAGGAGCTTTCAGATCGCTTCCAACCCAAACCATTCTGTAAAAGCAGCAAGAGCTCATTGTCAGATAATGGGGTCCGAGTGTTTGGCTTCCATGTTTTGAATCCCAATATCCCAGATTTTTCTTTTCTAACAACTTAGATGTGAGTAGGTAAATAATGTTCAAATTCATACCAAACACTAGAAAATATTCTGAGAACTAAGGGTACAGGAAGCCCAGAGGATGCCTTAAAATTCTTCCTTTTCCATGTTTTTCCGCTGCTATTATGTCATAAGCAAAAATCAGTAACCACAATGTAAACTACATCATACTATCCAGCACAGATCATTCTTATCCGTTACTGGCTCCACAACAGTTTGGAAATGAAATGAAAACAATATTCCCCTTTCTCTTCCCATAAATCAATGTTAACTTTTCATTAGGTTTTATTTTACATGTCAGAATAAAAATGGGATGAGGCTCCAGGGTGCACAGAATCCCAGGCAACACTTTAGTTTTATTAAAATTATTTGCATCTGTTAAGATGCATATGAAGATTACTTGATTCTATTTTTTTCTCTTTCCAAAATACTTGGCACTCAACCAAAGTGATGGAATTTTGAGTTCTGACCCTTAAGACTGCTGTCAGCAAGCTGAGGATGTAATTTGCTTTGGGGTTATCGTAGCTCTGAAAAGACTGAGCTAGATTTAACCTGATATTGTTTGAATCAGTTTGCAATCAAATAGGAAAAAAAAAATAGAATAATGGCTCATATTTTTTAATGTAGGCATCTGAGATTTTTTTTGCTATACATCAGCATAGTTCAACACTGTTGGAACACTGGAGGACTTTATAGATTATTTTAGTTTTCATTTACCCAACAGGTTTGTTCAGAGATGTTGAAGATTTTTGCTAGATACTTCTGAAAAGACAGAATTTGGCAGCTACAGAAGGTCTTGCAGGGAGGCCTGAAGATAAACAGAACTCTGTGTGCAGAGAAGATCTGTCTGGTAGTTCTTGTCAAGGGCCTGCAGGTTCGGCTCAGGTGATCCCTCAGAAGTTGATTATTCGGGTTTGAAACTTAAATGTTCTGGAAATCGGCCCAGAACTTGCATCGTTTAAGGACAAAACAAAACAAAACAAGTCAAAAATTTCTGGAAGTTACTTCTGAGGTGATCGCTGTGTTCTGTGAATTTAAAATAGAACAAAGCTGGCTTAATTGTGTTGACTGGGTCTGAAATACCACGAATGCTACGCCTTCCGCATAATCCTGGCAGGTTGGTGCTCTGTCCTGGCCAAATCTCAGTTGTACCAAAGAAGGAAAACATGTAAGAAAATGTTATTTCATGGAATTAGTCAATTTTTCACTTGTTGGGAAAGCTACAGATGAAAACTGAAGTGGGTTTTCGTTTGTTCAAAAGTAGATTATCATCAAAAGAACAGTGCAGAAAGAAAAGTCTATTTTTCTCTAGAACTGAATCTATAACTTGTGAATAAACCTTTGACAACATTTCAGTTTATGTTGAGCTGATTCGAATTCTGTGCTCAAATTTTATGCAATGTTTGGCTTCCAGAAAAAGAGAGAGCGTAAAAGTGGGAGACAAATTGACAGACAAACCACAGACTCTGCCTAGAAGTGCAGAATGTGCCTTGTGATTTCTGTCAAAGGTGTTTAGGAGACCGTGTTACGTGCTGGTAATTGCAAGAATCTGCCACTAAATTCATGAAACGACTAAGAATTCTGAGCATTTCTTCTGGGTTTAGGGAAAAATGCTCTTTTAGATAGATTAGAAACAATATTTAAAGAAAACAAAGCAGCAAAAGCAGAGCAGATTGTAAATGGGAAAGGCAGCCCAGCAGAACTCCAGCAAAGAGTGCTACAAGCAACCCTTCAGCCAGGCTGCCTCTGACTAAACACTTTCCCAACTGCTCCCAACTATGTGCTTTTCTGCCAAGGCACATGAAGCAGTTCGTGATGAAGAAATGCCTTTATCTATTGGCACAGCTGTTGGGAATGTAGGTGGGGTCACACCTCTGTGTCCCACAGAAGGGGCCAAGTCCCCACGAGAGGTGAGGCTCAGGTTGTGTGGTTGCCCCTTCTTGTTCCCTGTGGAGCCTTCCGTGGTCAAACCTGCCACCTTGGGCTCTCCTCATCTCTTTCCCTTTGGAAGTCACCTCCAGCTACGCCTCTCCTGCAACCCAATCTGCTTTGCTGGTTCCACGCCTCACGCTACATAACAACATTTCATCAAAACACATTTCTAATTAATACGTGCTGGATTTGGTCCCGCCTTGGAGAAAAAGCCCAACTGATTTGGGTGGGAGGAGGATCAATCTTTGTTGTGTTCTTTTCGGTTAGGAATGTACCAAGATCCAGTGAAGCTTAATCAAATAAAGGGATTTGTCTCTGACAGCCTCTCTGTCTCTCCTGAGTCTTTAGGAGGCTGTTCAGTTCATTAAAAGCACCTTGGAAAATGTTGCTCTTGGAGACGGCGAAAGGCGCAAACATGATTAGCTGCAGATGAGCAATTTCTTTTTAAAGATCAGGAAATTAGAATCCAAGCTTTGGAAATCTTTTCTGCTCTGTGGCACCAGCAGTTCCTTCTCACTGCACTTGGGAAGGATTATCTGAGTGATGATTCTTTCCTCGCTGTGTGTTTCGGAGCGCACCGCAGCCAAGCCAAGCAATGCACACCAGCACTGCTCTGTCAGGAGAGTCATGTTCTTTAATGGCATTTCCCCCTCATGCACTGGTGTAAAATATTCTGCTGGAAACACATATTTCCAGGGCTGGAAAACCATGCAAAGAATGGCTGGGAGTGCACCAGAACATATGCTGGATTGTGTAGGGGTTACGTGCTGCCTTCGAGTCAGTATTTTCTTCTGGGAGGTGCTCACAACCAGTGATTTGAGTTTACAGAAGCCAAACTAAAAAGAAAATCGGAAAAGTCCTATTTTTTCTATTTTTTTTCTGGTAATACCTACAAGTCCAAATCAACCTTTTGTCTTTTTGTCTTGGGCAATGTACACTTAAGCTGGGTTTATGCTGTATAAGATGACCAGGGCCAGGCCTGCAATCTTCAGCAGTGATCTACTCCCTGAAACAATTTTGCTCCATGTCGTTTTTCTCTTTCCCAGAAACTACTCAGAGATGGTTCAAATACTAGCACGGGTCAGAGACTGTTCCCACGAGGAGGTGTGGGTGAGGCCACTCTTTTTTTCTTCACATGGACAAAAGTTTAGCCATATGGCCATAAGATGGATCACACCACTTGCCTTCAGGGCCAAGGAACAGGTCCTGGACTGTTTGTCCTGCTTGTGTTGATGTATCCTCTTGTAATCAGAGAAAGGGCTTGCCTTTTAATGCTTGCAATCTCAACAGAAAAAAAAATCAAAAGAGAAAAATAAAAGAAATATTATTTTCCAGATGGTACAGAGAGATTAAAGATGTGTTTGCTTAGTGCAACAGAGCATTGTACAGATGTCCTCGAGCTAGTGCTGACCTGTGGTTGATACATGCTCACCACAGTGATGAATAGAATATCTTTGTTGGCCTGACAAACTTTAGAAGTCGGCTCACATTCCACATAAACCAAAGACCACTGAGAAAACAGTCAATAAAGTAGCAAAAAGACAGTTGAAAGGAGGCATAAAAGGAGGGGACTTTTCTGTAATCCTTGTATTAAATGTGGATTGTGACTCCAGCAGGTTTGGTTCCATTAAAACCTCAACTGCTGAGCGGTCGCCAGTGCCATTTTCTGGTGGCATTTCCCTGCCTCAGAATTGCAAATCCCTTCAGTTCTCCACAGAAGGATCATCAGACCATAGAGCCTGTGAGCTTCGTTCATCACCTTTTTTTATCTCCTTGAATTTTAAGTTTTTTCACCCTTTTAGAGTTGTGAAAGAGTCTGAGTCTTGATAGAACTTTAACATGAATTCTTTAATATAAAAATTACATATTTATGCTCATCATGGGCCATTCCACCCTTTTTACAGAAGGACACCTCCAATCAAAGTATAATGAAATATTCCAACTCAACTTGCCTTTTTTGTGAGGGGATGAACTGGGGGTTTATGACCTGTCTTACAGTAATTTTAATGCCAACCGTATTTCCTTGATTTTTACCCCTTTGCCTTAACCACTGGTAATTTTCCCTAAAACCCTTCTGGCTGAAGACTTGTTCTCTATCTTGACTGTCCACCCAGTGAAACACTTGTGACTAAATTTATCTGCCTTTTAAGTTGTTTTGAAATTGCCTTTAGCGTGTGATGTTTCCTTATCTTGGACAAGAGAGAGGAAAAAGGAAGGAGGCTATTTCTGCCATCTCTTTCCTCCCGCAAGAAACCCTCCTCCCCCTTCCCTTCTCCCTGCCTTCCAAAGCTTTTGTTCATTTAAAATTAGCCCTTTGAGGTGTTCTTGGGAAAATCAGGCTGCGCGCAGTGAGCAAATCCCCGTGGGGGAGGTTTGTTGCAGTAAACACGGGGCAGAACCTCAGTGAGTCACCTGGCTGGCGGCCCCCCACTGCAGGAGGGGCAGGGCAGTAGGAAACCCGTAAAGAAACATGCCACCACCACCAGGGATACCTCAGTAAAACCATTTCCCATCCCATCCAGGCATCCTACCCTGCGAGCGTCAGTCCGCTCAGTAATTAGCGGGCACTGGATGCCTGGCTCTGATCTCATTGCCATTGTTTGACCAAAGGAAGGATTCAAAACAAGGCTTGGGGCCAAAAATAAGGTCTGGAATGCTTTTAAAATTCAGGTTATCTTGCCCCCATGCCTTTTTTTTTTTTTTTTTTTCCTTTTTTGAAATTTCCCTTGCAGCTTAATTTTAGTGACACCCACTGGCCAAGGCTCGACTCTAATGATTCCCTGGTAGCCCTGGTTGGCTGGGAGAGAAGGTGTTGGCCTGCAGTGCATCAGAGGAGTCTGATCTGTCTGTCTGCCCACACCTGCTGCTCAGCTCAGCCACCCAGAAATGCTTGGGAGCGCTGTTGCTTCCAAAAAATTCCTCTACTGCAGCTTTTCCCAATAAAGGCGTTGCAGGAGGGATGCAGCAGACAAATTATCCTTTGTCAGCCTTTGATGAAAAAAAAGAAAGCACGTGGGATGTTTTATTGAAACCACCTGTCAGGATCTTTCACAGAAGCTGCGTGAAATGGGAAGGAGAAGAAATACAGAAAATGACCTTTCTTGGCATCTCCATTATCTCTTTTGTTGCTCTGCAGTGGAACACATGGATGGAGGGTTTGTTTTGCAGGAGAGGGAGGATGACAAATGCTAACAGCCTGTTTCAGGGGCTCTGCTGGGTGGAAGGTTTCCAGCAGCTTCTGCCAGCTTTGAGGACAGAGGGAAAGGGGTTTTTGTTATCTTTCAGTGGTACCTGGGCAGCTTGGATGATAAACTTCTCTCCCATTCTCTTGCCTTTCTCTACATGTAGATCAAATTTCAGGTTCTAGGAATCCCAAACCTCATCTTTCTAATGCTGCAGTTATGCAGATCTTCAGTGCTGGCCTTGAAACACCAGTGACTTAAAACCTTCCTTACATTAATAAAACCTTGTTTTCAACAAGTAAATGGGAATTTAACTCCAATGTCTTGCTGTGCACTGTAAATAAGACACATCTGGTGTCATGGCATGTATTTATCACCTATTTTCAGCTCGTACCTTCAATCAAGCCAGCTCTTATTCTGGAGGTGGAGCAGCCAGGGCAGCACAGATCTCAGCATGGGGGAATTGTCCTGCCAAGGGGTGTTTTGGTCTGGTCCATCAGACACCGGCCCCACAGGGCTGGCATTCACTGCTCACAGCAAACAAGGGCTGGGATAAATGGGTGGACTGTTCCTGACCAAGTGTCCATTTCTGTGACACTGGAGGTTTCAGCTCATGGGGGGAATGGGTATGTGTTTGCTCCCTCACCAAACAGAAAGCCTTTCTTCAGCTAAAGCTGGGTGTTTTATTGATCTGTTAGAGTTTTGTGGTTTTACGGCATGGACATGGTTATCATGAAGGAAAAGAAACACAGAATCAATGGTAGGTCTGATATTTCATCCAGAAGAGAGCAGTGGCACAGAACCAGGACATTTCATTTTACATTTTCATCTTCTGTGTTAATAGACATATTTTAAATTTGCATTTTAAAACAATCTATAAATTCATTTTCAAAAAAATCCCCTCAAAGACTCAAAGAAAGCAGGTATCACCTGTCAGAACTATAATGATGAACAGTCTTTTCAAATAAAAGATTTTTTAAAAATGAATGAATATCAGAGCTCAGAAGTGACGCGATGTACACCACCAGAAAGTATTTCCTGATTTATTTTTTTAAATAATTTGTTCATTTCTAAAGATTTTTTTCTTTAAAAAATGAATTTTGCAGCTTTAACATTTCAGAACATTGACCAAACATGAAAAAGAGAAATAAATAGCCATGCATGAGTGAAAGAATAATGAAGAAATAAAGGACAGCAAGTTGTTGCCTTGAAGTAAAACAAACAAACAGGTGAATGAACATAAAGAAGAAAACCAAAAGGCTTCATAGGCTGAGACTCTGCAGTGGTGAGGATGAACTAATGTGTCACTCTTGCATGGGTTTGAGTGACCTTTATGGAGTTCTGGATTTATGTGAACAAAGGACTTAAATACAGGCAGAGTAAAGAAATGCAGAACTCAACTAGGGCTGATTTACACCACATTTCCATTGTGATGACCAATAGAAGGTGGACTTTTATCCAAAAGAAAATTTCATCGACCTTAAAAGAATTCTCTTTCTCCTTGCCGTGTCTGGTGGGAGGAGGACAAGTCATATGTCAGTGCTTCTTCTGCCTCAAAGATTTTACACAGAAAAGCTGTTTGTGGCTCTTATTCTGATGATCTTGAGATCGCGCATGGTAAATACTAAGACTGTTTAGGAATTTTTGAAGGAAAGCTTTTTCACCTTTTGGAACATTTGCCTTCCCGAACACACAAATTTAATATTCATTGCTTTCGCTGCCCAGAACTCTGCAGCCCCATATAAGGTAATGGGGAATTCCCTTCCTCTTATATTTGGAAACAAGCAAAAAAAGAGCAAAAAGTAAGTTTTCCCTCTTTTCACATTTTGCTTAGGATACAGTTTCCATAACCTTTTCCTTTCAGGAACAGACCAGTAGATAAAACTTTTTCCTTAATATCCCCAATTTCCTGTTGTATTCTGGTCTCTCCTGAGTCATGGCCCTGGGCTGACTAATTGAACGGGATGAACGTTGCGCCTTCGAGGTTCAAGACAGGTTCTGTTCTTATCCACATGGAAAAAATGAAGTTGTGGATTGTCATTGGATTCCCAGTGGCATCACCAAACACTGGCAGAAATCCTTGGAGGGATTGGAAGTTGCTATTCACAGCTGATCTCTGGTGTGAGTTGTTGACCTCAACATGAGCACCTTTTTCAGGTCAATCTCTTTCCTGGGTCCTGAGCAGCCCTGCTGAGCTCTCTGACACCTCCTTGCTCCATCCTGCCTCACTGGTTTGTGTATCTTGGAAATCCTTCCAGGCAGTGAACGTGTGATAGTTCAATGAACTGTAAACCACCCACTTAGATCACCTTCTGTACGCCCTGAAATGAATTCCGCACTTGTCTTTAACAATTTCCGCGTTGTTTTCTGAGGAGAGTAAAGAATTTACCCAGGTCATAGAGGACGACACCTTATCCAGCAATGTCCAACACTGACTTGAAGTTGAGTAAATACAGGTGTATGTGGAGCTGGTTGCAAAAATACATTACTATAGAAAAATAAAATGTGCTGTGTTGGAAGGGACCCACCAGGATCATCGAATCCAGCTCCTGGCTCTGCACAGGACACCCTAAAAATCCCACCCTGGGCCTGAGAGTGTTTTCCAAATGCTTCCTGAACCCAGGCAGGCTTGGAGTTTTGATCACTCCCTGGGGAGCCTGTTCAGTGCCCGACCATGCTCTGGGGGAAGAACTTTTTCCTGATATCAACCTAAACCAAAAGTTTGATTTGTCTCCATCCAAAAAGGACACCTAGGCAAGAGCAACTCAGTGTTTAGAGGGGCCCTAGGTCTGCCATCCCCATGCACACCTGGGGTGTTGGGAATACTCTCTTTGTTAAAGGGAACAAGCAGGTGATGTTCCCATTCCCTCTGCCATGAATCCCCAGGACTCTTTGCTATCCATGAAGGAAGGAGTGGGGGAAATAAAATAAAACAGACAAATTCCAGGGCATTCCTCGGAACATCTTGAGGACTGTCAGGAAAAATCAGATGGGATGTGAACTCAAGCTCTTTAGCTACAAATAATACTTGCTGCTTTCTTTTTGGAAAATCATTACAGATGTTCAAGCAAATTGAAGAAAACTTAGTAAGAGCTTGTGAAATGAAATCATGTCTTCCGTTACGAAGCTTGTTTGCTTTCTTTTCTGAGCCCCAGAGAGGATTTTAAAATGCTTTAAATTGTTTATTTTGACTTAAGTCAAGATTAATTAAGTCTTCCTTGGATACAGCTGGGCATGTCCAGAAACAATTGGATGAGCATGAGATAAAAGTGTCCATGGTAGGTAAGAACTCTAACTTTTCACATAATTCATAAATCCCGAGGCAGATGATTCCCGATTTCAATATTGACTTGAAAATTATTAAAGGAATAGGGAACCTTTTGTTCTCTTGATGCTTTTTAAGCCTTTCTTTGCAAATAATTTTCTGAAAAGAATAGTAGAAACTGATATTGTCCCATGAATTCCAGAGAAGTTAGCAAGTTCAATAGCTGCAAGCATACGTGGATTTGAAAGCTAAAAGGGACTGTTTTAATCATGTGGCTTGAACATTTCCTAACCCAGGACAGCATCTCTAAGCCAGTAATTCCTGTAGTGAGTTTAATAACATCTGGTTGAGATAACCCAAGTGTTTCTCAACTGCGTTTCATAAGACACCTCTTCATCTCAGCCCTCACCTCTTATCAGTGTATGTTATCCTATGAAATATTCCTGTTTTATCAATAGAATAATGGAAGGAATGTTCAGGGGTGTCTCAGAGAGGGAAGCCCTTGAATTTCAGCTGGCAGACATTGATCCCAGACTCGAGAACAGGAAGGAATCCAATGTAGGTTTAAAAAGGGCGTCTCCACAATCATGGGGATGAGGAGGTGGATAATGAGGAAGATCTCCTCTTAAGCCTTTCAGATTTGCCCAGGGTGCTCATTTTCCATCCCCTGGAAAACCTAAAGTGTGGTAAGAATATCCTGCAAAGCAAGAACGATTTGTTCCGAGCTGTTCAACACTTTTCTCCCTCTTTTTTCTCCACGTTATCAGCACACTGGCTTTGGTTTCAAACCCGAATTAATCACTTTGCAAGCGAGCAGGCTGGCTCTAGGGGTTTGCAGTGTTTTCTTCAGAGCGTGGGTTTATTTTGGAGGTCAAAGGAAGAGTTGCCAAGCAGCTGCCAAAGCTGATGGATAGAAGGCAATTGCAGGAATGTCCAGAAATGTTTCATTATTCTTTAAACAAATGGATGCAGGATGAACTCCAGGTTGTGCTGGGTGTGGACATTGGCCAAAAGAGAGGAGTTTGCAAATGTATGTGTGGTTTTTATTTTTTTTTAAGGAATTTTGTTGTTATTTCCACTGTTTCTGCAATGCTTAAGACTTGCAGGAATAGAGTAACTTTACTTTTTGTTGTTGTTGTTGAAACAAATGATTTGAATTCAGAAATTGGTTTGAGAAATTATTTGTAAGAAGTTGAGACCTAATGGGCCTAAATTACTTCACTCTGTTGTAGTGATTGCTGAAAATGCTGCTGATACCACCAAAAAAACCTGACTATTTTTATCAGAAAACAGTAACTCCACATGTACTGGTGTCTTTTATATTAGAAGATTAAATGGACCAACACCTCAGCACACACCATAAGACCGTTTCACGTTCTGGGTTGAAGAAGTTTCATAACAAACTGGTTCCTGGAAAAAAAATGTCCTTTTCCAGGAGTTTGAATTGGAAAAGAAGTGAAAGCACAACTTGCAAACCTGAAATTTCTCACATGCATAAACTGCATGTGAAACACAAGTAGTTTATCCCTCCATCGTGCCCTGGGATTAATTAATTCAAGGATTTTCATTTACAGAATGAAGACAAATAATGATGACTGAGGACCACTGAAGTGCCTGGTATTTAAACAACACAGATATTACAAGAAAACACTGTCAGCCCTGAATTTAGGCTTCAAAATCTGTCTAGAAAGCAGCTGCTGCTGCTGAAAAGAACAGTGTTGCACATCTGCAAAGTCAGAGAGTGTTCAAGTGCCTAGAAATGGCAGTTGGGTTAGGATTTAGCTCTAAATAAATGGTAAAAAACTCCTTTACCCCACTGAGGCAGCACCAGGCCTTTAGGCAGATTAATTAAATGTTGACAGTGGAAGTGACAGATTAAGGGATAATTTACCTATAGAGGATTTGCTACTAATAATGGAAGCTGTTACCAGTTATTAGATTTTACAGGCTGAATATTGCCTGAATAGGAGAGGGAGGCCCTCTGTAAGTGAACTCATTCCCTGCTGTCTTCAAAGGTATTTGCAAACTTTCTCATGTGGTTTTGGAGTTGTTCAAAAGGAATGCAATGACTCTGCAACCTGCAGTATGAAATATTATTCATCGTTCTGACCTTTTGAGAAGGTTTTGGGTTTTGGGATGGTGTTTTTCGTTGGGTTTTTTTTTTTTTTCAGTCTGGCTTATTCTGTGGAAAAAGTGGAGATTAAAAAATCAGAGGAGGAAACAGTGAAGTGAAAAATGATGTTTTCTGAAATATTTGCTGTGTTAGAGACAAGAGTTTCTTCTCCACCTCATATTTCATGCTTTGGGGCCGCCCTGCTTTCTTGCATTGACTTGTTCGGAAAATATTTTGGTCACATTAAGCAGACCCGGAAAAATCAACCAAATAAGTCAGAATCAAGTCTTATCATGGGGAATATGCTCCTTGGAGTGTCTTATTTTCAGGTATTGTGTTTGCAGAACTACGTGCATCCCTCTGTAGGCTCCATAATTCAGGGAACAGACATTGTGGGGAGGGAGATGTTCCTGTCACCTCATTTTGTGAGCCAAAGTTTGACACACAAGCCAGCAGTTTAGGCTCCATGCACTTATTCAAAGGAGAAAATGTGTTTGGTGAGAGCCTCTGGAGAAGCCTCTCTTTCAATCACATAACTGTGATCCTCTTCTCATAATAATCCATCCTGAGGGACCATGGTAGAGGGATTTTCAGCCCAGAAAGGGTGAAAACTGCAGAAAATGCTGAGTCTTTGCAAAGATGGCAACTTCCCAGGGAGCACCATTTGTTCTGCTGGCGTTGGCTTGGACCCAGTCTCTCTGAAGCAAAATTTAAGCCCCGAGTCAAAGATGTTACTCCTTGCAAGGGCTGAGTAAAGAAACGCTGTGTCTGGAGTAAATCCTTGTGGTTGACACACCAGGGCTGGTTCCTGAGGCTGTGAGCACTGTGAAACCTGGATATTGGGTTGTATGGACTGAAAGAAGGTTTAGTGGGCAAAAGCTTCCCTTCCACTGGTGTGTTCTCAGTGCAACTGTGCCTGTCATGTCCCAAGAGCCTCAGGACTTTCCCTTCTTTCTGCTTCCTCTGGCAAAAATATTTTCCCTCACAAAGAACTCATCTGCCTTTAGTTAGCAAGTAGGAGTGGCTTCCTTTGGGATTTATTCCCCTGCTTTGAGGCCAATGCCCTCCATATCTGCATCAGTGACCATTGCATTCCCACCTGGTCAGGGGACTGGTGTAACTTCCAGTGAAGCCGACAGGATCCATTTCGTGGCATTCAGTGGCCAGCTTTGATTATCCCCTGAAGGCCAAAAGACAAACATAAATAAAAATGTTGATCTAGCACATCGTCAGCAGCACAGAGCGAAGCATCAGGAAGGTATTTATTTCCCATTAAGGATAAAACTGTCAGAGAGGCCAGAATCATTAAATCTGACAGGACATTAACAGAGAGAAATGATTTGCAGGAGGTTGTCGGGGAAATCCCAAGACTGAAATATAAATTATGTTGAAACAGTGCCTGTTCAGTGGTAAGTCAATGCTCAGAAATACATCTGCAGGGTTTTCTCAGACCGGTAAGTCCTGAAGCAATTCCATCTGAAATTACAGCTTCTTCTATCACATCTTTCATCTCATATCCATCCCACTCTTGGAATGGTTGTAATCCATGCACAGAAAATATCTGGAATGACACCAGGAGGTGATTCAGAGGCAAAGCCCACGTGCAGAGGGTACACAAGTTTGTTTTTTGGGCAAAGACACTGCCCTTGGCTCTCTGCTCTGGAGATAGGTGGGTCAGCAGGGATGCACTGGAAAGGAGCTTGGAAAATAAGAAAAAATGTTTTTCCTCTGCCTCACCAGTTTTGATTATTTTCCTCCTTGTTTTTCTGCTTTTCCTCGTGACATTAACAAGGAATTGCAATAATAAGGGAATAACAATGTCCTTGTTAATGACAGGACACAGGTCCTTACAGCAGAGCAGATGTTCCCTGGCACTGGCCACTTCCACTCTTGGAGCCATCACGTTCCAGGGTGTCAGGCTGATCAGAATGATCTGGTTTGGGAGATTCCATGAGCTGCTCTGGGAACTCTCCAGCTGTTTCCTGGCTTTGGACTGATAGCAAACTACTCTCCGGAGAGCATTGTCAACATCTCTGTGGCTCCTTCAGTCCCCAGAGATCTTCACAAACCAGAGACAGGAGAGGACTATTCAATGCTCCAGTTTTGCAAGCACGGGTTTTCTCTCCAGTGCACTCTTGTTGGTTTGGAACAAAACTCACGTTTGGTATTTGAAGAAACTTTGTGCTCATCACTTCCCCAGGGGAGTTACTACACAACAGGTCTTGTTGGGAAAGGTTCTCCTCCACCTTGATAATTTATCCTAGTTTTTCTATACCTCGGGGTGTAGATATAAAAATATAAATGTGATAAATAATTACTTTATATATATAAATATGATTCTAAGAAGTCCCTGATTCTGTTCTTTTAACACATCATTAAGTGATATGATACCCCAAAGCCCTGCATATCCTACAGCTTGGATAAACCATTCACTCTCATGAACCTTTTATTAATATTCATTATTTTTTTCCAGCTTTCCTCTAGGAAGTCAGCACAGCCCCATGGCTGCAGGTCTGGGAAGATCTAAATTCAGTTTCTTGCTCTGCCATATTCTTTCCATCAGACTCTGAGTATTCATCATTAGTTCTCTTCATTCCTTCTCAGTGCAAACATTTTGGTTTCTTTTCTTTTATGCAGCTGTCTCAGCTTTATCAAGATTGAATCTCACTCTCTTATTTTCCTTTCTCTTTTCTTGTCCCTATTTACAGTAGGTTCTTCTTCGATTCTTTTTTTGTTGTTGGTAGCCTTACCCAAATGAATCTTCCCCATACCTACAACAGCATTTAAAGGCTTTTATTTGCTTTTGCATCCCTAACTCTCTGAACGAAAGGTTTTGCTCAGATACATTGATAGTTCTGGCCAAGAAGTGAAAAAAACTTTCTTGTCTTTATTTGTGGCATGTTTTTGGTACAGGAAATACCCCACTCCCTCGCTTCTCATCTGATTCATCCAGTGATTTCAAAGAAAATAACAGCAGATAATTCGAAAGGAATTACGGCAATTTGTGCCTGGTGGGCTTGAGAAATTTTGCGGTACCTTTCCTTTACTTCTGATGAAAACTTGAAATGTTTCTGTGTGGGGAGAGATTGGCAGGTTGTTTTTGTTGTTAAGCTGAGACAGCAATGTGTGGGTGGAAGAAGGTTTTGTTTGATTCAGTGCTGGGAAATGGGAGGACTTAATCTTGCCTCCAATATCCTGCTTCTCTCTGTTCAGTGGAAAACACTTGCCTGAGTGAAGAGTTAAAGTCTCTGAGAGCAACAAAGTGCTCGACAGTCCTGGGCAGCATCCAAGGACAATGCCCAGAGCACATCTAAAATTGTGTTCTGTGCCTGAAAGCCAAGGAGAAGAGAGGTCTGAAGGCAGCAGCTGCAGCAGCAAAATTTGCATGGCCAGGGTTCAGCTATCTAAGCCCCATGTAAATTGGGATATTTTAACCAGGGGAGCCTTAATGGGTCACCCCCTTTCTCTTTATTCTGCCCAGTGTGCCTGGACTGTGCAGGTCCCAAATCCAAAATGAGCCAAGGGGAATCTGCTCCATGACTTGCTCATATCAGACACGTGGAAGTAAATGGAATTCTTCATCCCAACGAGCAGTACAAGCTTAGGTCTGAAATAGGTTGCCTGATTTTCTTAGTTAGGCCAGAAAAGACGTTGGTAAAAATGTAATTCAAGTCCTCAAAAAACAAGAGAAAGAAATGCCTTTTGAGTCTGCAAGCAAAGAAGGTTTGGCTGGACATGGTGCCCCCTAATATAACCAGAAGTAATGGCAGCAGCAGGGAAAAAGGAAGAAAATGCTTCCTGGGAAGAATGTTAACCAAAGAAAGAATTATATATTTTCCCCCAAGCATGATTTTATTTCATTATAAAGTGCCATTCAAACTGCATGAGGACTTTGTCAGGCTCTTCACACGATGCCATGGATGCTCCATATGGAAGTAGTCTGGATTAGCCTGAGAAACCAGGCTGGCTGCTTGAGTTCAGTGCTGGAATCCTTGATAACTGTGAGACTTCTAGAAATTATAAACAGTTTAAAAGGCTATCTTAAGAGACAGGATGAACTTTAGCAGAAATACAATTTCTTTTGAGCCAAAGCTCACCTTTATAAACTTTTTAAATCTTGCATATATAGAGGTCTCCTCTCTGGCATTGTTCTGTGTCTGTTTTAAACTGGTCATCTTGGCTTCAAAGCAGAAAATATAAAAACTTGGCTAAAAGCAGTGATTGGGAAAGGCTTTGGCTGGGCTTTTTTTTTTGTAATAACTTAGTAGAAAGATGTAGGAGTGAGCAGAATTCTTTAAGGTAAAGCGTGGCACAGGAATAGTGGGGATTATCTGAAGAGTAATACATATGAATTTTGAATTTATATGTTCTTGGCCATAAAGTTTGGGAACAGCTTTGTAATGGGAGAAACAGAGGAAGGAGGGGAAGAGGTAGCTGTGAGCTGGAGCTTTATGTATTTACTGAAGTAAGAACATGATATGGATTCTTTTTAAAAGCAGCAAATTGAATTGAATTGTGGAAGGGGTCATGCAACTCACTCCACTTCCAAGAAACAGATGCTGACAAAACCACAAGGGCCAGGGAAGAGATTGTGAATGCTACTCACAGCCATGCAGAGGAAGCACACGGAATGAGAATGTATCTCCCTGTTTTCTCTAATATTTGTGCTCCAGGGTTGAGATGGTTTAAGAGATTAAGGACAGGATATGGAAGATTTCAGCAGAGGAAAGCTTTTGAAAGCAGGCTGTGGTTCTCAGCAAACAAAGAGGCTGCTGCATGTTCAATGAAACTGTGTGGTTATCTCAGCCTCATTTGTGGGGATGCACATGTAAGGCTACTCCTGCATGGCTCAGTTTATTGCATTCAGCAAGATCAGAGCACCTCTCTCAATCAGCTCATGAATTTGAAATAATGGAGTCAAAACTGGAACCAGGCTGTAATTTATGCCATTGGAAATTCACCCTACTCATCCCTGTACTGGAGCCTGCTGGCCAGTGCCAATTATGGTGGCTTTTAAGTCAAATTTAATCCAGCTGATCCTCTTGGGGTGCTTTGTTTGGTGTGCCTGAGGGATTTCAAGCTGCATTAGACTGCATTGGCTTCCATGGTCAGAAGAGACTCCAAATTCCTTTATTCCTACCTCCTGTACTGTAGAAACCAATTCCTGCCATCATGGGATTTTTTCTAGTTCTTCCTGATTGTATTTCTACTGTTTACTAGTAACTACTGCTAGTACACTGCTGGTAAACTACTACTGCTCTGTTGGGCCAGTGTCAGGGAAAAGTCAACAGCAGAGGAAAGTAGAGAAACTTTGTCTGCATTTTGCAGACTCTGGCATTTGTTGCTTTTGAAGTCTGGACACAATAGGAAGAGGAAGAATCTGGAAATCATTTCTCATGCCCATCCTACCCTCTCTCTGCCCATCTCCCTCTAATGCCCCACACGGACTCTCTGAGTTATTAAACCCAGGTGATGCATCCGCCAGACATCAAACCACTTGATCTTTACTACCTGACATTCACGTTACATAAAAGGAAAAGAAAAAAATGCAAAAGCCCCGTGGCCAAGCCAGCTAGAGGAAATGGAAAACCACAGCAGCCTGCTAGGAAAGAGGGGAGGTTATTACAGTGCAGTGGGGCAGAGCTTCCCCCCTGAGTATTGGGAACAAGCCTTTGGGGCAGGAGCTGTGTAATCTGCCCTCCACTGCAGGAGTAGCAGGAACCCTCCAAATCAAATGTCTGCCCTGAAGATGTTCATCCATGATTTCTTTTTCTGCTGATGCTGTCTTGATCTTCTTGCTGTGGCAGAAATGCTTGAATGGGAATATTTCATGTCCTCCTAATGCCTGAACTGAAAGCAGTCCTGCTGGAAGTCCACAGAGGAGTTCCAGCTGCAGATCCCACCACCTCATCCTCCTTGTGGCCTGAAATTGCCTGTGTTTGTACACAGAAAGATTCAGAGAAAACAGAACAGGTCCAGGGCCTGGGGTGTGTCTCCAGCAAACATCCATTTATGTCATAAATTTTCTACCATCCATCATCTCTAACTCGGTGTGGTTCTCTCCACAAATTTTTCTCTGGGAAAGGCAGGCTGCCAACGCTTCAGAAACACCGGAGAAGGATTGAAACCCACCAGACGTCCTGGCTGAAGCACTGGAGCTGAGAACCTGCTTGTTACAGGTCCTACCCATAGCTGTGAGAAGGGGATGCTGGAGTTCACTGGTTTCTCACCTGAGCTTTTGGAAGGCATCCAGCTACAAGTTTTGGGCTCAGTTTGCCCACTGAATCTGTAGGGAAGCTGAGCCTGTGTGGTGTGAGTCACATATTATTCCCTTGAACGGGACACACTCTGGAAGTGCTGGGGATACTTTTCCAGGCACTTGATTTTAGCAGGGCCCTGCAGTCTCAGAGTCACTTCTGAATATGAAGGAGAATGCAGAAAGATTTGAAGCAGAAAGTTAAAAATATATTTTCTGTCATCACGTGGGGTCGTGCTCAGCTGAACACTCACTACTGTTGGGGTATAGCACAGCCCCAGTGATCCTTGTTTTCCATCAGCACTGAAAGAATACAAAATTTGAAAAGAATAGAAAATAGCAATAGATTATTGATCATGTTTTTCTCTGTATGTTGACAATCAATGTATTAAAAGCCAATCTCTGTGATTGTTACCATGAGTCAGTGAGTGCCATCTGTCTCTTGGCACTGATAACTCTGCCAAGATCAATATCTGCATCATCCTACCTTCGTGTCTTTCTTTTAAAAAAAATTGTTTTAAATTGCTCTGAGTGATTTTCTTCTTAAGAACTCTTCAGGCTTTAAATCTCTCCATGGAATAAGTTTATTTATAAATCCTAGAAAACAGCACTGGAATTCTTACTCATTTAAGCACATCTGCCTTATACATTTGTTACTTACCATGCTCAAGATGCAAACAGAATTTCTGAATGCTTTTACAGAAACAGTGGATGTGCAGAGCAGTGGACACCGAGCCAGGACTCTTGGATCACCCAGAAAAGGCCCAGAGAGCTCTGTGGGCCCCCCCCAGATTTGTTTTTGCAAGAAATCCTTGACACCAGCCAAGGACTGGTGGACTCTAACATCCCATCCAGATGAGAGTCAGGAATGTGCCTCTGCCAGCCCCTCCCCACCTCTTTTCCTTGGCTGCACAAATTCCCAGTGGTTTGTCAAGCCATTTGCATTTTATTTTAAAGCACAAGGCTCAATCACTCTGTGACCACTGGAAGTCTTCCAAATACCAGTTAAACCCCAGCCTGAAATAAGCTATTTTCTCCTTATTTGAAACCTTCAAAACAATGCAGGCAATCTGCTTTCACTCTGTATCATCCACAAGGCCATGGATCACTGATTAATTTCTGTTTCTCATCTTCTAGGACTCTTTTATGTCTCTTATCTCATATTTTATTTCCGTGCATTGTCATTGTGGAAATTGCTATTGAGACTGTTTTGCTGTAACTTAAATTTTAAAGATAGTTCACAAGAAGGGCAGCAAAATTAGAGTGGGTTTCACTCTGTGCCGGTTCTAGTAATAATTAAAAAAAAATAGAAACGGTGTGGCCCCTGAAAATCAAAGGTTTTCTTCTTAAGCCTCTTTTCTAGTGCCCCTGCACAAGAGGTCTGCTGTGCTCATGTGGATTTGCCACATAGCAAGGAAGGCCTATGGTGTATTTTGCATGGTGTGGTGTTGCTCTAAAGAAATGTTATATGTTATTTAACCTCTCTGAATACAGGCCTTGCTGTAGGCCATGGCCTGTTGTGGTCAGTGGCAGAAAAACCAACCCTGAATCTGCAATTTCAGTCCGTGGCAGAGCTGCCCTGGGAAGGAGCATTGCTGGAGAGCAATTTTAGGCTTGAATCAAAGGCCCAGGGCCAACATCTTCACACCATAGGCAGGGTGAAGCAGACAATCCCTTGGGAAAGGACCAGGCCTTGGAATAAGTTGTTTGTAATGCCCCATTCATCATTATTCTGTTTCTTAGAGAATTGGTTACAGCATCACAAATGTACCATGAGAAGGGCAGTGTCAAACAGCCCCAGCTGCTTTCACCACCAAAAATGCTTTTTCTCCATTATTCCTTCACAGTGCATTGTTTTCTTCTCCTGGAGCATTTCCATTTATTGTCCTGGGAAAATCTGTGCTGGCAAATAACATCACGGAAGGGTCCTGACTTACAATCCCCACATTCTGGAAGTCCTCTGTTTCCACAGGATCCTTGCTTATTCACATTTGGGTAAAAAAGGTTCAGAACTAGACCCAGGACAGTTAAACATCACATTTTCAGGTGGTGAAGGAAAAATGCAGCTGGAAACTGTAAGTTCACCAAGTTTATATCTAGCCGATTATTTTATTCTAATTTTAACCTGTGGTAAGGAGGGGGGAAAAAAAAAAAAGAAAAAAAAAAAGTGGATATTTTGAGTTCAGTGTGTTTTTGTTCTCATGAATAGCTGGCATATTGCTTTGCCAAATGGCACTGTAGATCCATGATGGAAAAGGTTGTGCAGAACCCCTCATTTCTCCTCGGAACAGATGCAGCTCCTCACAGAAGAGAACACTCGATTTAAAGATGATGCAAGGCAGACTTTAGGCACTGGGGTTTATCGTGTTTATCAGATTATGAAAGATGCTAAATGTGCAGGGAACAGCAACATCATAATCCTAAAATACAGGCAGGCAGTTCCCAGAAAGATGTTTTTTAATGCTTAATAGTGAAATCTGACATGTTGTGGCTGGAAAAATTGTTGTGAACGACATTATTCTAGATGTTAAACTTCTACATGGAGACGGACAAGAATTAATCCAGAGAAACAACAAAGGCTATGAAAAGGCTAAAATTGATGAAGAAAAAAGTTTTGTAAAGAACCTAATCCAGCAATGGTGGAGGGGCCTAAGAGTAACCTTAAAGTGGTGAGGCAGATAAGTGCAGAGAAGAGGAAAAGGGGACTCAGTGCTATTAATGCAGAGGAGTTGGAACTGGATGATCTTTAATGACCCTTCCAGCCCAAACCATTCTAGAATTCTATGAATATCACCAGGAGGATAGAGCAACGTGAAAGAAAAAAAGGTAATTGAAGTTTAATGCAATAAACAGCTTTAAAATCGTGAGATCTGTCAGATCCTGGACCAGTTTTCCAAGGGTAGTAAATAACTCTTCACAATGAAGAGATCTAAATTCAGGTTGGATAGAGGAATATAGAAATACTCTTATAAAAAGGAGTATAAAAATCAGCAAATGTACAATTGATATGTAAATGTTACAGCCAAGAGACAATCAAGACACAAACACTGCAATTAAAAGACATTGATAATGCTTTGAACTGAATGTATTTCCTTTTTCAATGTTTGCATCCATGTATTACTTTGGAGAAGTTTCTTGGAATGAGAAATAAACTCGCCCTTTCCACATGACTCTTTCAGTTTCATATGTAATTGGAATTGTCCACAGCATTTGGCTGTTGAACAAATCCTAATATATTCTGATTGCACTTTCCTTGGAAGGTCTCCAAACCTTCTGCTTAAAAAAAACCTGACCAACAGCCCTCAAAATATTTGATATTTTTCTTCTACACGTGTTTTTTCCAGCTGTTACTTGAAGCTGTACCTTGTCAAGAAATGAAATGGGTTGGAGACAGTGAAATATGAAGCAGATTGTCTAGAAATATGTGATGGGTTTCACCTAAGAGATTAAGACACTTATATTTAGGTGTTTTTACATGGAATTGTGTCCCATTTCCCACTGCAATCTGTGGATGTCCAGCCCTGTAATCCATGGAGTCTGGAGAATAATGAAACTCATTAAATGTGGGCATTTTCCTCAATGTGATCTTCAAAACTCCCTAAGATCCAGCAGTTTTACCATTGATTGAGTTGTGTAAAGATTGGATCTTGTGGCATTTGGGATAAACCTGCATGGAAAAGGTGGCCATTACAGAAGATCAGCAAATTTATGGATTAGCAACTGGTTATCAGCTGGGAAATGGAATCCCAAATGCCCTTGACACAAAAATATGGCACCTTGATATTAAGGGAACTGAATTAAACCCCAGGTCTCAACTAAATATAAGGAGATTATAGACAGTTCATATGTAGATATCAACACTGAGACTTCTGATTTTTTGAGCTAATTGCTACAAGAAACCATCATCATTAAAAAAGATATATATAAATCATGGTGCTCCTGGCAAGTTTATAGACTTTCATATAGGTAACAAGTTTTTCAGCATTTTAAGTTTGTTTCTTTTGGCAGAATTTATGGATTATTCAGTTTAAGATGTGAACATTTTATGATTTCTTAGCTGGCTTTGCAACAGAGATTATAGGGCTACCAATAATAGGACAACATAATCCCTCATGGAAAAAAAAAAAAATGAAATAATGGAGACATATTTCAGTCACGATACTGCACTGTTGGGTTTCCCCCCCAAATATGATCTCATGTGGTATCTGAGGGTGCAGCACACGAAGTGAGACTGTGAGAGATCAAATTACCTGGGCTTCTGGAAGTTACTGACCCTTTGAAAGGTGTAGCCAAAGAAAATACTGAGATGTGTCCCATTGATCTTATTGTCACAGAGATTTGAACATCATCCCTCATGGAGCAGGGATGGACCAGATGACTTCCAGAGGTCCCTTCCAGCATCAAACACTCTGGCACTCTGTGAATGAGCAGAGTATAGAACAGTAAAATTGCTCACAACATATAAATAAATATTTTTTTTGGTGTGTAAAACATAACCAAGGAAAAAGACTAAGATGAGATCATGAGAAAATGGAACAAACAGATGAAGATGTTTGTCCTGCCTGCTTAGAGTTTTCTATCAGCTCATGAATACTGATTGAAAAGAAGATAATGAAAATCCCTGAGACTGAAAACAAGCAGGGTTTTTTTCATATGATAGGAATGAGACAAGGGGTCAGAGGAGGAAGATGACAGATCAATAACTCCCAGTTAAGGAAACATGGAGGATTTTGGATTTGGGTTTTCCCAAAGCAAGGTAACCAAGGTAACAAGGCAAGATTGTGTAGTTTAGGATCTGAGACAAAAGAGAAGAGATGATCAAAGCCCAAATGAGATCTGCCCTTCTGTGGATGGACAGGAAAAGTAATATTAAATAATAAATAATATATTATATGGAATAAGGTGGGATGGCTCATGACATGAAAATCTTTCTCAGTAACACAAAACCCCTGAAAACTGTGGAATTTTGCAGCTCTTCTCTTTGAGGAACTTTGCAGTTCCTCAAAAGGAGGTGAAGAGAAGAAGCCACACCGAGCAGGGTGACAACCCTGAGGGGACAAGTCTGTGTGCCAGCTGCATGGGGCAGGAGGTGGAAAATGAGGCAGAGTTGAGATGTAGAAGGGGAAACATGAGGTGAGGGATGCTGTGAGTCATTCTGCCACACCATTCCTTGTTTCCAAGCCTGGAGTGAGATTGTGTCAGTCTTGAGTGTTTGTCAGGGTGGAAAGTGCTGGCCTGAACCTGTGTGTGTGTGAATGAGGCTTCCATAGGGAATTAGGTGAGGCTGAAGTGATTCCCTATGGATGAGTTACATTCCATCCTCTCCCAGGGAGAGAAACAGGACTGGAAAAATGTTCACTGAGCGTGACGTAAAGCTCAGGACACACCTCACCTTTGGCCATCTGAAAATGAAGGAGCAGTTCTTCTCCTGGGAGGGAATGCTGTGCATCACCTCTCTCAGATGCTCTGCTGGGACAGGGTACATTTCCATCTTTCAGTACCTTCAGGCCACAAAAATGTCATCCTTCCACTTCTCCTGGCTGAAAAAACCCAATTTCTCTCAGCCTCAGCCTGCAGAGAGATTCTTTATTTTATTTTATAACACTGTTGCAATGATAATTGTCTTTAATATTCTGCTTCACCCCTAACCTGCAGCATTATTTCATTCTCAGAGATCACAATTATGGGAAGTGTTGCTAAAGCATCTAAAGTCTTGCCTGGGCTTCACGTCCTTTAACACATGCACAGATGTAACGAAACATGGGGCACATAGAAAGTTTTCAAACGAGACCCTAAAATGGTGTTAGAAACCTCTCAGGTTTCTCCTTTTCACCTCTGTAAATTGGATATACAAGTGCTCTTGGGTAAGACTTCCCTGTCTGCTGCTAATGGGAAGCATATGTGCAGACAATACACTGGAGATACAGTTCAGGAACATGTTATTCTAGGAGAAACATTATTTATGCAACCCTGCCAAAGATATCAAGACTTTTGGTAACTGGCAGTGTGTGTGCTCGCTGGGCAGTTCAGTACCCACCACGGTGCAAGCAACAGTTCCTACAAAAGATCTTTATCGTTTAGGATTCTGCATTAGGGCTCATTGTCCCCTTCTTTCCCAGGTTTTATGGTTAGAGTGAGTCACTCAGCGTTTATCCTGGAAAGGTTGGTACAAATGAGCCTTTAGGAGACCAAAAGCTGAGTCTCAGCTACAGTGTGGGACCCTGGGCCCCAACCTCTCAAGAGCTCTGATCCCTGTCCTCACCATGAGTGAAAACAGTAATTTCTGGAGAGTTTTGGAGCTTTGCTGAGCTCATGGAAGGACAGAAGTGTGAGCTTGAACCCCAGGCAGTCCTCACCCACTCTCCAGACCATGCAGACAGTGCAGTGAGTTACAGAAGTAATTTCACCATTGCTTGGTATTTAACTTTTATTTCTAACGATAGCTTTTGGAATAAAGATTCGGAGAGAAAACTCTGGACCATTTTGTGTGAGTTGAAATGTTTCTCTTCATGTTGATAAACCTTCAGGAACCAAAGAACCCATGAACTGCAGGCCACTTTGGCAAGGGTATGAAGGGATGAGGTGGAGTTCCTTCGATTTTCCCAGTGTGGCTGCAGATTGCACCTGAGTGCAAAACGGTCAGGAGAGAAGGGCAATAGGTGAAAATATAAATATTAAGAACCCCAGAGATAAAAAAACCCAAAGTGTATCTTCAAAACCCAAAGCAATAAATAAACTAGAGAGCAGTCTGCAAGAACCTGCCACAGAAAAAGTTACAGGCACGGACACAGAGAACTGGGAAATTGTTTAGTTTTTGTTCAGTGGATATTGGACAGCACTAAAAAGGCCTCCAGAACTTATAAACCAGAACAACAGACTAATCTTGTACTGAAATAATAAAGATTATATATTAAAAATTGGAAAGACCGGACAGAATGTTTTCCAACGAGCCAACAGCAGCACAGGTGTGTGTTCCCCTGACTAGACACTGAAGGACCCTGCATCACAAATAAACAACACCATGTGGTCAGCAGAAAAGACCCTTTTGGAAGTGGTTTATCCTGTCAGCCAATGGCTTTATGCCATCAGGTGTTCCAGAGATCTTTCAAGTTCCCTGGGCTTCAGGAAAGCACCAAAGAGAGAAAAAGCTGAAGTGAATATTGGTTCAATGCTGTCTACTGGTTAGGAACCATCCCAGGAGAATCTAATATCTCTGTGAACTCAGTGTTTTGTTATCACAAGAAAGACAAGTTAGTAAATAATCAATAGGAAAGGAATAATTAATTATTCACTGTCCAATCAAAGCTGTTTTAATGGAGTCAAACAAAGGCTAAAATGTCTGGGAGACAAGACTGCAGATCCTGTGTGTGGGAGGGGATAAATTTATCTGGCAAGTGGCAAATGAGGCACTGATCTTTCTCAATGGGAGCTACTGCAAAATAAAAACCAGTGCAACTTTTGGACATACATGGAGAACATTCTGTGGAAGATGGGAAGTGACCTTGCCTCTATAAACTGCTCCATTTACAACTTGTTAAATGATGTGTCCAGCTCTGGAGTGCATTTCAGAAAAGACATCTAAACAATGGAGAGAGTTCAAAGGAGAACTGCAAACACAATCCAGGGCAGGAAAACAAATCTTTATCTGTGAAGCCTAAGAGGATTAATTTTTTCAGCAAGGAAGGCTGAGGCACAGCGTCATCCCATGAAAACAACTCCTGGTTCACCACCTTAATGCCTCTGCCTGGAACTGTCCTCCCCATTTCTTTGACGAGGCTGGAAAATGTCATAGCAGGCTTTCTATGTGGCTTTCCAGCAGATTAAAATAGAAAGCGAAAACAAACACTGCCACATTAACACCTTCAAGCATTTGTGTTCAACTGTATTTTGGGGTAGGATGAAGCACCAGGAGTTTCCATCCAAATCTTGCATGGTATTGGATGTTCAGGTGGCAGGAGATATCCTAGAGATATTCTAACCACACACCTTACTTCTTTATGTGACCACAATATGCCCCTGACATCACTGCTTTTTAGGAGCAGATATTATTAAGCACAAACTAAATAATGTAAACTGCCAATCCTTCAAAAATTCTGAAATGAACCTGCATTTAATTGGTGTGATTTTATTCAATTGCCATATTTACTGGTCATCTCAGTCCCATTTCAGACTCCTCACCTTGCATAGAGTGAGAGAGAGACAGAAAGGAAAAAAAAGTGAGGGCTACAGTTGGTGAAACTATTATCTGAAATAACTTAAATCACAGCCTGTGTCAGTCCCAGCCCTGTCATGGTGTGTCAGCTGGGTGAGGGGAAATGCTCTTTTCAGCCATTGCAATCCCTTGGCCATGAAAGCCAAGATGATTGTAACAATTTCATGACCTGTACATGACTTCAGAGCGATGGAGACCCAAGCCATGGTTGGTCTTTCACCTCTGTGTCCTTACAAGCACTGCACACTGGAAGGTGGTTTGGCATTCCCAGAGGGCCAATTCCTGATTTTGAAAGCTGCTATTTTTAGGAAGCCCAGCTGAGCTTCAGCTGATTTCCAGGTCTCAGACAATTTGTGCAACAGTGTCAGCCAAAACTCCTGCATGTGCAGGCAACAATGTCCAGCTGTTCCCTTTCTACTTCCCTTGAGCTTTCCTCTCTCAGATAAACAGATATTTTTCCTTCCACCATAATCCAAGCTTAATTTTCATCTGAAACACACACAACTGAGCCAAACTTGGCAATAATAATTTGATTATTAGCTTTCTCCTCCTCACTATTCATTTATCTGGATCAATGGGGGTGGATAATCAAAGGAAATAGGATTACACCCTAATCCAGCTCTGCAGCTGCTTTGCTAATAGAAATGTCACTCCTCTGCGGCAGTGGCAACTGTCCCTGATTTTAAGGAGTCCATCTCTGCCTTAAGAATCTTGGGAGGCTCTGAATTCCAGGACAGCTGAAGCCCCCATAGCTTCTCTTTCCATTCATGTTGTAAATCTTGTCCAAGCAACGTCCTTGCTCAAACCTGCCCAATCCTGTTATTTTTCTTGTCTTCCAGGAGAGGGAAAATCATCCAGACTCACTCTTCTTTTCCTCCCACCTTCCTTCCATTCATTATGGAAAAGTGAATTAATTGCTGGGACAGACTTAATTTATGGAACACTCTTGAGCCTCTGTTGCTGTCCAGCTGAGCAGAGACACATCCTTCAAAGACACACTTCTTTCCCAGTGCAAATTCCAAAATCCCTGCTCATTATACATTTTTTTATCATAGATGTCTCCTTCACTGACAAGTTGGAGCAATTTAGGGGGCAAAGGGCTAAAAGTTTGCCTTGGAAATCCCTTGGAAGCTGAGAGTCCAACCCTGAGGAGTTCTGCTGGATGCCATCAGAGTAAGGGGCTTCTCCCCTCGCTTTCAGGCCAGCTGAAGGGTCTGGGGAGGAGATTCCCATCTCCTCTCCTGCCCTGCAAAGGCAAAAAAGAAATGCAGGGACACTACAAGTGAAAATAGTTATCCACATCTAATTCCATGATTTTCTGACCCAGCTGTCATTTGAGTGAACAATTCCTCTCTTACATCAATGGGAAATGAATGTGGACATGATTTCTGAACTTTTCTCCTTGCCCTGGAGCTGGTGGATACACTGCCCCACATTATGGGAGAAGTCTTGTTGGAGTGAGAGCTGTGGGAGGGAAGGGACTGCTTGTTGAGTCGAGCCAGGCAATTGATTGGTTTTTCCTGTTTCTTCCTTGGTTAGAAGGTCTTTACCATTGAGTGCCATCCTGCCTTCCATTTCTCCATTCTCCCTGAAGACACACAACTCTTCCTACCATGTAACCCGTGGGACAAAGTGGGAATGCAGAGCAGGGATGAGTCACTGAAGCCCACGAACTCCTGCAATTCTCTCCTAAGCAGCCAGCTGAAGCCATTCTCCCTCTTCACAGATATTCAGAGTTTAAACTCCTACGCCTAAGGCTGACTTGATTGTCCTTAGGCTTTGCCTTGTGAGCCTTTTTTCTCAGAATCTCTTCTTTCCTTTAAACCAATCTTATGGCAAATGACAATGTTTTCCTTTTTATTTTTAGTTCACTTTCTGGGAATTGTGCAGATCAATGCAATCCTTACGTGGCTCTGTGCTGTTAACAGTAACGAGCACAGACAAAGCGTTTGAACTACTCACGGATATTCTGAATGTCCCGCTGGAAGAAAAAGCTTGGAAAACTGTGTTATATAAAAACACACACACATTGCTACAGCAGAATATAAATACTGAGTCTGGAATTACTGAGAGCTCTGCAAACCCTGGTGGGGGGTATAATTATGCCAGCCTTCAGTGGCTGAAGGGAATGAATGCACACATTGAGGGTGTGACCCGACTCTCTCCGTGCCACATTAGCCATCGTGGGCTCCTCTCTGACTGTCTTTTCCCATTTGTTAAAGGAAAGTTCCTTCCCTGCTGGCTGAGACTCACCACCACACCACGGGCACATCCAAAATCTATTTCTGGCCGAGCCAAAGGGTTTATTTTAAGTCGCTGCCTTGTGGGCACTTTTGAGTCTCCCCTGGGCACAGACCCTGACCCCAATTCAGCCGTGGGATGGGGACTGCAGTGCAGGGATGGCACAAAGAGGTCTTAAAACACCACAGAAATCTCTGCAAGAGCTCATTTTGTGACAGCATCAGTGTGAGCACACTCAGAGAAGTGCTACCTTGCCTTTACAGAGCACAAATCCATAAGCACTTAACATTGGAGTCTTCTTTCCTTGTAACATCAGGAAGAGATGGAAAAATAGGAGGGAATTTAATAGGGACCATTTGCTACTGCTGAGATGAGAATGGAGTCACACAACCACGAGAGATTACTTTAAAATGCCGAAACTTTCACAGCTTCCTAGATCTCAGCTTTGCTTTTCTTACAAACAACTGGGAGTTAATAGAATTTATAGACTTTTCTTCTTTTTTTCTTTTTTTAATTGTGCATCTCAGACTGTTTCTGCATCAACTGAGCTTATGTGGTTTTTGGCAAACTTTCTATACTCCATGGTGCTGCACATTGATGCTTTTCTGCAAGGAAGGAAAATGGTGGTTCCTATAAAAATGCATATCATGACTGTGAATTTATAATTTACTTAGAATTACTTCTGTGAGGAATAATTAATCCATTCCCAGTTGTAACTGAAGGAAAAATTAATCCATTTCCCACTTGTTCCTGAAGAAATGAGGTAGGTCTTGCTAATAATTTGTGTCACAAACAAGCTCTGTAGTTTCGTGCATCAAAGTTTACTTTGAGAAATGATCTGGTCAATGTGGTCAGTGGTGTCTCTGGTGTTGAGCACCCAAAGTGGATTTATAAACAGAGTTAGGTGCCAAGAGTGCCTGTTTCTTTCCACTGACTGCAAGGGAAACAAGTAAAACTAACATTATAGGAGGTGTCTTAAGTCAGATGGGGTGAATGCTACTATTTCTAAGGATTTTCTGGTTTTTAAAGTGACTTTCAATGGTTGTCCCCTAGTCCTAGTCAAGCTTTGAGTTTTCTGCTCCTGTTAGCATGGGAGGACAAAACCAGCCAGGATTATGAATTTGCAGTAAGTTGGAAAACTACACTTAAGAGATAATCAGCAATGGTTCACAACCAAAACTGAGGATGTTATGGAGATAAAGCCTTTGCTGGGATCTTGTTCTGGTGTGATATTTTCCATTGGTTCATGTCTGGAGTGATGAGGCAGTGAGCAGGAGGAAAAGTCCCAAGCATTATTAAGTTGGAAGAGGCAGCAGTACTCAGGAGGTGCAAGGTTAAAATTAAGAGGGACCTTGAGAATTGTAAAACTGATCTGAAGTACAGAGGTTTTCTATAGAGAAAATTCACTGTGTTACAATCATAAAACATCAGATAAAGAACTACATTAAGAGAAGTCAAGAGGAACAAAAGGGGAAATTTTGCAAGAAAATGAGTTGATTAATCTATAAAAAATAGGATGGATAACCTTTAAAAATCTCCCAAATTTTTGAGAGGAAGGGAATAAATCTTTTCTGAGTTCCATGTTGTTTGGCTTTAATTACATGGGAGATCTGGAGAATTTGGATGCAAGCACTGGAATCGAACATCTAAAGGAGCACAGGAATCCCCATCGAGGAAGGTCTCTGAGACAGCCCAGAGGAACTGCTGTCAGGAGCATTAAGTGTAATTGGAAATGCAGGGAAGACTCAGGAACTTCCAAGGATGATCCATTTACTACGAGTTTCTGGCACAGCTTTCTGTAAGAGATACAAGGGCTCTGCCTATGGGGACTTTGTTTTATTGCCTCATTTCTTTAGTCTGTATCAAATGCTGAATTCCTTTGCTGCTGCGATGTGATCTCACAGATCTGACAATTCCGGCTGACACTTCCCAGGCTGTGGCTGTGTGATAAACCTGACAAAGTTCACCTCAAGGCTTTTTTCTGCTTGGGAAATAGGTCACAAAGTTTCACCTCGAGGTCTCCCTTTTATTTTCCCTATCAGTTCAACATCCAGTGCCCTATAACACTTGGCAGTGGAAAGAAATTCATTATTCTAAAGAAGTCTCTGATGTTGAATCAGCACCTCGGACTGTGCCAAAGACAAGCTGTGAGCCTGAGCAACGGAGCCAGGGGGAAACAGAGCACACACAACGATCAAATCTGGTGACAAAACTCATGGAAATCACATAAAAAACCTCCCTGGAAACAACCAAACCGTCAGCATTGCTCTCGTGGAGCCTTGCAGCTCGTGGCAGCAGCAGCTTGGGCTGTGCATTAAAAAAAAAACAGGCAAAGTGTGATCCATACTGAAGATATTCCTATAGCAATAACAATGGTTTATTCACCTCCTGTGTTTGTAATGAACTACCAAGGTTTTCATTAGCACAGTCTCTGGTGTGTCATGCCCCCTATTCCTGGCAGACTGATTATTTTATGTAACACAATGTGCGGGGCAAAAAAAAAAGGAAAAAAGTATTTTAAAAAATTGGTCAACCTCCCAGTGATGCACTGGGCACAGGAAATTCAAAAGGACAATTGTTGCTAAATATGTGCACTTAGTAAAAAAGTAATATTTGGAGTTTAACCCTCAATGTGGCGGAATTTTCCAAGATTGAGAAACAAAATATTTCACAAGAGAACTTGGTTTAAATAAAAAGTATTTGAGAAGATTTGTTTGCAGAAAGACATAAGATTTTCTCCTGTTTTATGGTAAGGGTTCATACCCCCTTTCTCACAAAAATGGCTTTCCCTCAGAGTGCATTGATGTTTGTTTGGTTAATATCCATCACTGATATGAGAGGAGCATTATTAATATATTAATGCTGCTGCTATCAGCAGAGTGTGTGGCTTCTCTCTCCAGCATAAGCTCGGGGAGAGGAAATGCCTAATTTGGAAGAATTTGTCTGAATTTTGCCTTCAGACAAAAGATGTTCCTGATGAGAGACAATTTTTCTGTTCCTTTCCCCATGCAGTGTGTCGGAAGAACAGGCAGTGGTGGAGATTTCATGGTCCACGATGCTGCATCGTCTGGAGAGATGCTGCTGTCAAACTTGGTGGCACAAAGGAATCAAATGGAAAAAAAAAAAATCTGCTTCCTGATGCAGGCTGGTTCAGCAGTTGTCTGGGAAATTCTCTTTTGTGTCTGGGTTGGAAGATAGTCATCTTTACCATTTCATATCCAAGAAGTGTCAAAAAAAGGGTAATAACTGTTCTGTCACTGCTTGGCAGCTGTGCAGCTCTCATGGCCAGAGAAACAGGACTTCCAGAGAAAGGTAAGTGCTGCCTCTGAAGCTGGGCAGCCCAGGCAGCCTAAAAAGTTGATTAAATGGAGGCAGTGCAGTGTAAAGGTTTAAAATCAAGGGCTGTGATCACGCTCTGAAAATGCTCACAACGAGCATTCACTGAGGGGCAGACAAAGGACGTCTGAGCAGCTGGAGCCTTTTTCATGGTAGACACCTAAAATTTGGGGGGAAAAATGCCACCCATGTGGCTTTGTTGTACTTGTGATGAAAAACTCTGCTGTGCTGACACATTTCTCACTGCATTAGAGATGTCTTCAGGAAGTACAGTTGAGTCTTTTGCTGTCAGAAGAGAGAAAAACTTGAAATTGGAAGCAAACTCCCCAAGGACATTCATGAGTGATTTTCTCTTCAGATGCCTTCAAAATCTCTTTCAAGAGAAAACAAATATTAAATAATCTTTTCTATCAATCTGGGCTAAATTGGTCAGTGATGTCAATATCAGCCTCTGCTGATACTGAATTTCTTTAATTTAATTGTACAACCACAGATTTTGTCCAGTTGTATATTCACAAAGTTTTTCTCTTCTATTGTTTTGTTATGGTCTGAAGGGGAAAAAAAAAGGAAAAGGAAAATGAAGACCAGAAACAGGGAAATGCTGTAGCAAGGAGGCTCAATATATCCATATGTTGTGAAAAATTAAAAAAAAAAATCCATCAAAAGAGAATTACGTTATCTAGGTGAACATGGAGGAGCATACAGACACTTCTTGTTTCTAGGAAGTGGAAAAACTTGATCAGTGTTTAGAACCTGCTCTGATATCACTGAATCATGAAGTTCCTAAATGAAAATTAATCACAAGAGTTTTATGCCTTTGGATTTTGCTCGTTAGAAGGTGACATCCCATCTTGCCTCCCAAACCAGCAGGTGACTCATGGGGTTGATAAATAACTGCTGATCCCCCTAGAGGAGTTGGTGAGAATTCAGGTCCAGCTTCAGAGAGGGACTTCAGTGTCCAGCTCTGTGGGGGTATTGCAGGCTCTGAGTCTTCCACACAGGGAACAAAGCCAGCTGAGCAGCTGAGGAGGGAGTTTTCATCAGCTGGCATATGGAGCACGTGGGTGCTGAGCCTGGATGGCAGCAAATCCCCTGGAGAGGGGGAAGTGTGTGAAATATTCCATCTTCCCTGGATTTAGGAGCGTTAAGTCAGGGATTCAGTCTAAAGCCTCACTAAGTTCTGGGACACTTTGCTGACACTGACAGGTGTTGGGTGTGATCAGGCACCTCTTGCAGAGAAATTTCCAAGCATCTTTGCCTTGACTCAATTTCCACCCTGTACTTTTTACGCCACCAACACGGAGAGGTTCTCCTTCTATCCAGAAAGTGATTGGAGCCCAGGAAGCAGGTCCTGAGTGTTGGTGCAAATCAGTTTAATTTTGTGGAGTTATTTCTATAGGAGACTCCACCTGTGCACTACAACTTTCTGTGTGTTTTCATTCCAGCCACCAGCACTCACCTCCTTCCCGTTTCTGAGATATTTTGGGAAGGATGCACGGATCCCCTGGCTCTTCCCTGCTCGATGGCTTTGCTGTTCTCCGTGGTGGTGAGAGCTGGTGATGCCTCAGGGGGTGAAAGTCCATGGGCAGGAGTGGAAATTGCTGTTGTCTCTGAAACTGGAGGTAAAAGAGTTTTCCTAGAATTGCTGCTTGCCTGCTAAAAGACTCATCTGGCAGGGTCACAGTGTAACTTATTCTTCTCAAGAGAGGAGTAACTCTAGTTTGCTGAACTTCCCCTGGTTCTTCCAATTATTTGACAGCTGGACTGATACACATTCCTTCTGCCCTTAGACTTTGACTGTTCCTTCACCTAAGAGGGAAATTCCCAGAGATTTCATGTTAGCCAAGACCGAATTTGAAGTCGCTGACATTTGTTTCTTGTTCAAAAAGCAGAGATCCTGAGCAATCTGACATGTGGGATCACAGAACAAAGCCTACCACTTCAACAAGTACATTTGTTTTCTGAATGAAATGTTAAGGAAGATTTGTGCTACAGCCCTCCAAAATCTGATTTGTTTCACAAAAAAAAAAAAAAAAAAAAGAGTCAGTCCTGAGATCTTGGCAATGAAATGTCCATTCCTGTGAGCTTGATTTTTCACTCAGCTGTCTCTATTGTGACTAAATCAAAGAGTTTTTGGGAGTACACCAGTCTAAATCATCTGTGAGGAAACACCCCTCAGATAAAAAGCTACTTTCTCACTCTTGTTCCCATCAGATCTGTTCTTAATTGCCTGTCCTAAACACTGACATAAGGTTGGCAATCATCTCTATTTCTAGAAAAATTCAAATCCCACCTTCAAATGTGATGCATAAGTTAAAACCTTGCCCAGAAAAGCTGCATAAACTCCAGTTTATCTGATATGCAGGAAATTGGATTTTGCCCTTTTTTTTTGGCTTCTGCTGGTTTTGGGGTCTGAGTGTTCTTTGTTTACTTGGCCAAGCACTGGGGTCTTTGCCATCAGGCTGAGTAGCACAGGATGGAGCTTGGTTTTTGGGAAAGTGACATAGTGAGTTGGGTACCAGCTAGATCTGTGCTGTGGTGGACACTTCTGAAGAAGTCCCATTGATGTGTGCTTTCTCTACTCACATTTTCTCTCCCCTTTTTCATTATTACACTTAGATTATTGTATAATTTAATTTGTCCACAATTCTCTCTATTTGTGCAGAATATTTGTTCTTTTGTTGCCATCCCCTTCTGTTTCCTCACTTGGTGGTTTTCCTATGCACAGGACAAGTCTGTCTCTGCTCTTTTATTTATGCGTATTCCCTATAGTTGTCATTAATTTATTTCAGATTTTTTTTTCTTTTTCTTTTCTGTCTGAATGACTGTTTTGTTGACTTACTGTGGCAACAAGTTCCAAAATAAAAAATGAGAGGTGGGTAACATTTACGAAGAGACAAATGGAGAGTCCCAGGACGAAAATGCAAGTGTGAGGTGACCAATGGGTTCAACACCAAAGTGTTGCTCGAGCTTCTACTCTTGAGGTACATTCAATGTTTGTGTTGTTCACGTAAAGGTCTGGCTTTCCTGGTATCCTGTCTGTGGCATAGGCCAGTCATGGATACCTAAAGGAGGCTGCAGAAATCAGGGAAGCACTTTCAATACTTCCCCAGTCAATTTTCCCACTGTCGCATTCCACCGACGGAAACCGCGAAGAGCTCTTTTAGAATTAGACGGCCAGGAATGAAATTAAGCGAAACGAGGCAAACGCTGTTATCTGAGAATCGTTTATTGGGAACAAAAAACAAAAAGGAAAAGGAGTCACCCAAATGAAAGAGGGCTGGTAAAGACAGAAAAGAAGGAAGGAAAGTGGAAAAGGAGTGGGGGGAGGAGGAAGAAAGAGAGAGAGACGGGATACAGAGAGAAAAAAGGGCGTTGCCACCTTCGGATCGGGGAATGGCGTTGGTGCCCTCACAATGATGGAGGTCTGGCTCGTAACGTGCATGAGCGGCTGCACAGGCACGGCTCCCGCAGCAGCGGCTCTGGCCTTTCGGTGAGTGGACACTTGGACAGGAGCCCAGCACCCCAGACACACAGACAGGAGCCCAGCACCCCGGACACTTGGACAAGACCCCCAGCACCCCGGACACTCAGACAGGAGCCCCAGCACCCCAGCCAGTCGGACAGGAACCCAGCAGCCTGGACACTTGGACAGGAGCCCCCGGACACTCGGACAGGACCCCCAGCACCCTGGACAGGGCCCGGGCGGGGCGGCAGGGCGGCCGGCAGGGACACGGGGAGGCAGGACAGGCGTGAGGGCGAGCAAGAGCCACCGAGGGCAGGAGAGCCAGCGCGGCAGGCTGGGGCCAGGGCAGAGCAGCGAGTGAGCCAGCGAACAGCAGCGAGCAGCAGTCTGAAGCCAAAGCAAAAAAAGTAAGTCTCAAAAGCCCCTGGCCAAAAGACAAGTCTCCAAAAAGCCACAAAAAGCATGACCCCAAAGCCCCCAACAGCTTGTGGTGGCCCATGTGAGGTGTTGCCAGATGAAGTCTCCCCAGAGACCACGCTCCTCCTGGTTGCCTCCTGCCCCTGGCATGTGTGCGTTCCTCCTCCACACGTCTCTGACAGCCAGGGGTGAGACAAATTAAAACTAAATTTACTAAATCAAAACTAAATTGGCTCCTCGCACCCACCTTCTGGAAGTTTTCCTTGGAGGGGATCTTTCTCACCTTATCAGTACTGATACAGAGCTGGTTTGGTCATGCAGTTCCTAATTGTAGGAAGAAGTGAGTAAAGAGGGAGTTTCCTGTGGACATGGGTAATTATCTGGGTAGCTCCATCCCACAGAGGCCAGTTTGGGACACATGGAAACTCTTACAAACTATTCACCAAACTCTGCTGTCTCCAGATCCCTGAGGTGTGGGATACATGCCCTGACTGGGTCCTGGGCATCCTCTTGGAAGGACCAGGGAAGCTGATCAGTGAAGAGCTTTGTCACAGATAGTGTTTGCACTAAATAAAGAGTTCCACTGGACACAATACAACTAGCATCAACTGTATCTTACATTAAAAATCCACTGTGTTCTACTATTTGGCTAAATTTGATTTTTGATTTGTCTGTCACATGGTTCCTCATGAAGTCCCACTGTAATTAGAAGGGTAAACCCAGTAATTAATTTTTTCCTGTTTCTTTACTTTTTCCTTTTTTACTGCAACAATCCTGTCGTGTAAGTGTATTATAAAACAAAAAGGAAATAAAATCAGCTATGTGAAAAATCAAGAACATCTGATGCCTAGAAAGAATAAAAACTTGGTTATGACAAGCTGCAGACATCTGGGTTTTTCTTTAAATCGTTTTCAGCTTTGTCACTGAATCATCTTTAGAAAACCAAATATATTTTTAAAACCCCCTTATTGACTGTCTAATACTATCCAGGTGTGTATTCGATTTTTTCCTCCTTACTGACATATTGTCCAGATGAAAAAGCCTTGAATTAATTTCGGTACGATTCAAAAGATGTTACCAGTGCATTAAAGTAAGAAGAGGAAGAAGAGGAGGCAGAGAAGTAGGCTGATTTTAAATACCTGTGCTTCAAGAGTTGTGCCTGGGGAATTAGTTCCTGCCTCTGGAACAGATTTTTCTCGGTTTGAAGTCAGAGCAAACCCCAGGATTTACGGCTGGAGACAGCCCCAGCTGCTGGAGCAGGCAGGGATGTGAGAGCACAGGGGTTAATCTGAGCCGTGTGTCCCAGCCCCGCGGAGATAAAACCAGGACCGAGACCTTTTGCTCGGAGAGGCTCTGGCACTGCCGGGAGCTTCATTTTGTCTGCAAAACCAAGCGTGTAATTTCCCTTCTCCCTTGCTCTCCCCTCTGTGTCTGTGTCTGCCCAGTCCTGCGGCTCAGCGGCAGCAGAGTCTCCCTGGTGACAGCCAGGACAGCTGAGCTGACCTTCAGCAGAGTGGTGAGAGATGGGCTTTCACTGCAAGACGTGGGCTAGGAAGTCCCCAAATTGGCTTTTTCCTGCCAATCAGAAGGGGAAGGCTGGGGAAACCCCGAGACGCCTCTGTGCTTGGAAGAAAAAAAGTGAAGAAATGACATAAATTAAAAAAAAAAAAAGAATAAAAAAAAATCCTCACCATCCAAATCACATGCATTGAAAGCTTTCAGCTTACCACAGTGTTATGTCAGATTTACACAGGGATTAAAACTGATCCCTCACCAGTGAACAGCAGCTCGTGTGAGCTGTGTAAATCCAAGTGTGTCCGTACAGCCGCCAGACTTGGCATCCGAAACAGCACAGAGTCCACAGATCCAGCAGAACGGACGTTTCTCCCTTTTTTTTCCAAATGAAGCAGAGCTACTGAAGCCTCTAGAGTGTGGATTTAGTTGTCAGTCTTATTTACTACTTTCAGCTGTTATCTGCTGCCGCTGAAGCTGAGTGTGAATAACTTACCAGCCTGCACCGATAACTTTGCTTTCTGTTTCAGCCCCAGACAGAAATCCCATCAAAGCTTTCATTCCAATCCTTGTGCTGAAGGATGACACAGGAGTTAAAGAAGTGAGGTTGAAATTCCTGAGGCTCTCCTAAAGATTTTTCCAAGAATTTTAAAAAGCCTCTTAAAAACGGCGGCAGAGACTGAACGCTGTCAAGGGAGGGGAGGGGAAAAAAAAAAAAAAAAAAAAAAAAAAAAAAAAAAAAAAAAAAGGAAGAAAAAACTTTGGCAGGCAAACAGTGTCTTACATCAATCTAGCAGTCAGCATCTATGTAGATGTTCTTTCCTCCTTTTGTGCAACACCCCTTCCCTCCTACAGACCACCCAAAGCCCTATAAATAATCCAAGGACTGTATTTTTCCTCCAGATTTCTCTTCAGACCTCAAAGGAAAAATATCAGGCAAAGGAAGGGAGAGAGGGAGAAGGGAAAGTGAGGAGGGGAGAGAGAGAGAGAGAGAGAAAGAGGAAAGATGGCTAGTGAATTCAGAAAGAAAATCTTCTGGAGGGCAGTGGTGGCTGAGTTCCTGGCCATGAGCCTTTTTATTTTTATCAGCATTGGCTCGGCTCTGGGCTTCAACTTCCCCTTGGTGGCCAACGAAACACTGACGAGGTCCCAGGACAACGTGAAGGTGTCGCTGGCTTTTGGGTTATCCATCGCTACCATGGCGCAGAGCGTGGGCCACATCAGCGGGGCACACCTGAACCCCGCCGTCACCCTGGGGCTGCTCCTCAGCTGCCAGATCAGCATCTTCAAGGCGCTCATGTACATCCTCGCCCAGTGCCTGGGGGCGGTGGTGGCCACGGCCATTCTCTCGGGAGTCACCTCCTCTCTCCAAGAAAACTCCCTGGGGCTCAATGCTGTAAGTAGAAACTTTTAATTCCTCCTTTATTTTCGGTTTTTTGGTTTGGTTTGGTTTTTTTTTTTTGAGTAGAAATGTAGCACCTGTAATCTACTAAAGATGTGGGGGTGGTGACCTCAGGCAGCCGAGTGCTTATTGTAGCAGAGAATCCAGTCCTGACTGATAACCAGGATGTCACAGGGATGGTCCTTCCTTCCCACCCCTGCTTTGGAGCTTTAGGATGTTCTGCTCGTGATCAGTTTTGTTCGTGTTCAGTTTTGGACATCCAAGCTGCTGAAAAGGAGCTTTTGACACCAGTTTAACACTGGCAGTTTCATGATCTTTCGTGGTTCTGAGGGTCTCTAAGGTGATGTGCTGATTAATGTGCAAAACCACTGTTTTGGCTTCTGTGAGTGTGGCTCGTTTTCAGTATTTAATTAATGCTTTGTGTGTCCTGGGGATGGCTGCAATGAAAACCTCTGGGAGCAGAGAGAGATGTGCAGCAGGAGAAATCCCATCCCCAAAGGTGTGAGCAGTACCTGTTGCATTAGGCAGATCCTGCCTGACAGAATCCCAGCTGCCCTTTCTGTGCATTTCTGGGCAAAAATTGGACAAATCCTGACTACTCGGGTGTGAGCTGAAGGAAGTTGTGAGCCAGCTGCAGGTAACTGGGGTGCAGGTTCCAGCCCCCTCCCAGCCAGATGCTCACATTACACTGCCTAAAAACTGCCTGGCCACAACTCCTCCTCCTCAAAATGTTGTCATTTTGCTGTTGTTGTTGCAGCACAATAGGAGCAAAAAAAGGATAAATACACTTTTAAACTTGAAATGATCCCACTGTCTGAGGCAGTGCTACAGCCACTGCAGGACACACAGTGCTATAAATGGAAATTCTTTCCAGCCACTTAGTCCACTTGATCTCTTAAGAACAAGTATTTCACATATTTTCTATGGCCCCTTTCTTGCAGAATATTCCTGGCTGCAGTTAATAAATTGAGCTAACTTGAAATCTTCTACCCATTTGAACTCACAAGGGTATTTGGAACACAAAGCTACAAGTGCAATATCTCTTCTGAAATAATTGAGGTACAACAGCAATATGGTTTTGTGTGCTTTGGCATTGCAGTTAATTCAGAACATGAGTCAGGTTTTCAAAACAGAATAAAATCTGGTATTGAGGTGATTCCTGGGCAGCTCAGTGTCATTCACCCTTGTGTGACTCTGTGAGCTGGCTGCTCACCTCCCTCTCTCCTGATGCCTGCAGCTATTCTACCCTGCTGGCGCTCTGGAAATTTTGATGGGTTAACTCAAAACATTTCGGGGAAGAAGAGCAAATAATTTTATGGACTCCAGAAGGCTCTGGCTGCCAGTGTGATACGTGATCTTTTCCTCTGAAACCACTGGCAGAGGGAACAGCTCGACCACATGGGACAGGGTGTCTGCCCAAGTGGTTTCCTCGAGAGGTCCAACTGTCATTAAACACGGGAGGTCTGGTTTTGGTAGCACTTAAGCTTGGGTTTCTCCTTTTGCTTCCATAAAATCCTGATGACTGGTTCCTTCCTCTAACCAAAAGCCCTAAACCTGGCCCTTTTTGAAGGGGGTTAAATGTCTTTTTGCTCCTCAGTCAGTAACTCCCCAAGCTACAAAGGCAGAACCAGGCAGGGTTGAGTCTCCACCATATAAATTTTACAAATTGATCAACGATTTCTGTGCGGTGGAATAACAGGGAATATAGTATTTTAAAGCTCTGGTCTCACCGTTTGTCATTGGAAAATATTCAGAATTTTGTTTCTTTTCCCTTTCACATCCAGTTATAAATGTTCCTGCTGGAGGAGCAGTGGGGAGACCCCGTGGGAATAGGGAGGGCAGCAGCTGTTTTTCTCACTTGCAAGAAAGAAGCAGAGAGGAAGGAAAAGGAAAGCAAATCCATTCATTTCCCAGTGACCAGGCTGGAGTGTCTGGGGAGGGGAGGGTTAGGGAGAGCTGGGTCTGAGCCCAAGGCAGGGGGGAGCAGCAGCAGAGGGGCTGTGCTTGTGCAGAGCTGATCTCAACGGGGCACATCCTGAAACCACAGCTCAGCACCCAGGTGCCTCCTTCAGCAAAGAGCTGACAAGGAGAAAACTCTGAGCTGTTTCATGTTATGGTTTTTAACCTGAGGACAAGGAGGGGAGGCTCAGAGCTGGCATCCCTGCCAGCTACTCTGCCTTCTTGTGGATAATCAGATGTGGATTCACTGCTGAGAAAAGAGAAAGAAAGAGAGTGTTGTTTGTTTGACAAGGTTGGGAAAAGGGTCTGGATGTGTGTGGCTTTGTCCTGTGTTCTGACCCTGCCTCTTGGAGAGGTGTTTTTAACAGGAAAAATGTGGTGGGGGCAGTGCAATGGAGTGAGTGGCCATCCAGGGTTCCCAGTGGATACTGGGTGGGGTTGCATGCCTGAACTTGGATTTCTCCTGCCTGGCTGCAGGTCCTGCACTGAGGGACCAAGCTGAGAACCCATTTCCATCGACTCCTCTCTAATTCACAGAGAGTGAGAGACTAAGAGAGGCACTTCAACCTTTAGATCCGTTGAGTTGCCTCCAGAGACACCCAGATCCTCTTTGCCATGCTGAGGCTCCAGGCTTGGGACCCTCTGCTGAGCATCCAAAATTTAGTGGGATAAATCCATGCTTTTCTCATTGCCCAAAGGGAAAAAAGGAAGCAGAAGCAAATGAAGCACAAACCCCAGCCATGGACAGCACAAGGCTGAGGAGAAAGAAGGGAGAATGAAAGTGCAGGATGTTCCTTTAACATGTTCAGTGTTGAAGTCTGGTTTACACTAAGACAAGCAAACCAGTCACACATTAGGATTTTGATCCAAACCTTGCTTAAGTCAACAGATATATTTTTAGTTACTTTGGCTGGTCCCAAGTAAGACATTTTGGACAACACTCAGAGATGTATTTAGATTACTGAATCCTTTTAAGACACTTAACTTCCAATATATTTTAGTAGTGGCATGGGTTCCAAAGTAAAAACTTTGAGAATTGGAGAAGCTGGAAGAGGAGTATGCAGTGTGTTTGCTCTTGTAAAAATTTAAATATTTTTCCTTACATCATCTTGTATCTTTTTTTGGAAGTTGGATTACTACACGTTACAAATTTCCATTAGGTAAAGCCTTAAGAACAGAGAATACCAGATCCAAAATGCACTCATCTGCCAGCAGAGCTGGCTATTGTCTGGTGAGGACAGATCTGGAGCTTGGATAATGGAACAAATTATTCAGCACAGGCAGTTAATGACCAACAAAGAGCTCAAGCAGGAAAGAGGGCTGAGAGGAGACTTCTGTGCTGTAAGGTAACACAATATTCGCTGTTAAATGATGTTGGTCTGCAGAAATTTTATCAAACTTTTAAAAACATGCTGGGAAAATTTCTTTAGCTCAAGTTATTTTCTATCTATCTATCTATCTATCTATCTATCTATCTATCTATCTATCTATCTATCTAAAATAACCTGATCTAAAGATATATATATATATATATATATATGTAAATAATTAGAATTTTGTAACAAATGAAGGCACTGCTTCACAATTTTCACAACTTCAAAGTTTCTGTATTTTGGCATAGTGATGAGAGTGCCAGGAAATGTGTCCCTTAACTCTTGGGGCTATAATTTGGAAACTATTTGAAAACTGTGCCTTCGAGTTTGTCATGAAAGGTATTATTTTAAAAGTTATAAGTGGATCAAAAATTGTAAGCAAGAAAAACAGACCTGAAGGTAACGTTGCTCCGGTAGATAAAGGGCAAAGAAAAACAACCAAGAATAACAAATAACTTGGTTTTAGAAAACACCCAGTGGACTGATAAATGTTGTTTGTGTAACTAAAGAGCTTTCTGGAAAAGCCAGAAGAGATCTGTGGTCACTGTGTTCGGAGGTCATTTTAAGACAGGTGAATATTCATATGGATACTATTCCTGGAGCATGGAAAGTTCCTTGTTGCTGGAGCACGCTTTGGATTTTCCCTGTGACTGGCTGTGTCTCTGCCCCTGCTGCTCCGTGGAGGTTCCCAAATGGGGATCAGCCGTGGCAGAATTGGGGCACACAGGGGTGCAGTGTCCTTTGGGGATAAACACCCAGTGTCCAGCTCCCAATTTCTCAAGGACAGGGAAAAAGGGAGCCTTTGCTGTCCTTGGCTCTTCATACCAGGGCAGCATCTGCTGCTTTGAGACACCTTCCAACCTCACCAAAGTCACACCACAGAACCACAGAATCATGGAATGGTTTGGATTGGAAAGGACCTTAAAGATCACTCAGTTCCACCCCCTGCCATGGACAGGGACACCTTCCACTATCCCAGGTTGTTCCAAGCCCCGTCCAGCCTGGCCTTGGATACTTCCAGGGATGGTAATGGGTCTTCTTTCCATAATTACTCCCACTTTGCTGGATTGTGATCGAGCAGCAGCAGAGCAACTTGGAACCTCAATACTGGAGAATTTTTTTCCTTTACTGTCTACATGTCCCCAGCTCCAGCCTTATTCTGGTATTTAGGGAAGATGAGCAATCTCTTGTCTCCAGGAGAGTGGAGCATAGGATGTGATATGTGGATCCTTATCTTCTGCAGATGATATTATCTCTAGGGCATCCGTGCTGGTGAATTTTCTCCCAACAAATTTCCAATTTGCACTTCCAGTGCAAACATAATGTTGCAGCAGCACTGGGAATTCCCTTTCATGTACTTGAGACCTGCCACACCTTTTAATGGTGTTTGTATGTCAACACTGAGTTTTTTATCCCAGTTTTCCCCACTGGATGTTTCCTGTCCTTTAGAAAGTTGTCTCAGAGGGGATTCCCAATGGGAATCACCACTCTCCCCACATTTGGTCCACACCAGTGGCCTTCTCACCATGGGGAGCAGGACTTGCCTGGTTGCCTGGGATGACTCAGTGTTTGCCTTGTGATTTCCCTGTCTCCCCGTGCCCGCGCCCTCCGAGCCTGTTCTCCAACCTCCAATTAAACAAAGCCGGCTCCAGTTGGAAGAACGTCCAAAATAAACCGAGAGCTTGACAGTGTGAGGGGACAATTGAGTAAGTGATGCTGCTTTTCCTCTGAGTCACTGTGGAAAATTGCAGCTCCAGAGGTGCTGCTGGATGGAAGAGACACGCAGCTGAGTTCCTGACCTTTAGCGTTTATTGAAAAATCCTTGGATGCCTTTTTTTTTTTTTCAATGCAGATTATATACTGTGCCCTTCTCAAGTCTAGGACAGTGAGGAGCTTCATTCTCCTTTCTCTGCCCTCTGCCCTCCCTGGTTTCAATCCAGTTTAGGCTTCTCCTGCCAGCCTTGCCTGTGCTGGGCCATCTGCGTGCTTGAGCACTCGAACTTTCACAAGGGACCAGAAGTTGCCGCATTTTTAAAAATGAGCAAAATGGTTCCGGTACATGACATTAATCTGGGATTTTTATTTCTTAACAAAAACTGTCACAACAATAGCTCATTGTTCACTGTCAGTTGTTGCAGCAGAGGGCTTTTAAGGTTTGCCAGCATTGTATTGAGAGGCCTCAGGCAGAGCAGATGGGACACAGGAAAGGCACCTGCTCAAAACTGGCCACGGTCTTGGCCTCTTTCTAATGAGTTCACACAGTGACAGCAGAAACATCTGGGCTGAGATGTAAACCTGATGGTTATCACCCATCCCCCGGAGAATTTGGGGTTATGGCTCTAATCCTTATCTCAGTTCTCAGAGTGTATTATCTGATTTCCATTTCTACCAAGATTTGCTTAGCGCTTCTCTAATAACTGAGCTGTATCCCAGGATTTGGGCAGGGAGCACGGAGGGATACAGCAGCACCTTGAGCCTTTTCTGGCACAAGGATAGGCCCTTGGTGCTCATCCTCCTGCAGCCCAGTCCTTTTGTGCTGGAACAGAGGAGGTCAAAGTGAGTTTTGGGTCAGTGGATCCAAGGATGGCTGGTCCAATGCTTAAGAAATGCTCTGCAAGCCTCAAATCAAAGGTTCTCTTCATTTACTTCTACTTAGAAATGCTAGAAATTCCTGAAAGGGGTGCACAGGGGTTTTTAAACAATGAATTGCCATAGATCTAAAAACATTATTAATTTGGTAGATTAGTTAATATTGCAATGCAAGTGGAGTCATGCTGGGATTTTTGGAGAATGATTTTTTCTGTGTTAGATCAGCTGTCAAATTAAGAAGGATTAAGTATGGGTTGTAAGTAAAATTCATTTTGCCACCACCCTTCCTGAGTGGTTAAAAAATAGTTAAAATTGGTTTCCTTTCCATAGCACTGGATGTGTTATACCAAATACATTTGGGTGTTCTGTGTGTATTTGTATGCACTCCCCCAAACACGCTCACCAGAGACAGATGGACAGAAAGATTCTTCAGATGAGATAAACCCAAATTTCAATTTTTAATTTAAATGCATTGGAAATTAAAAAAAAAATAAATCTATTAGTAGGTGTTGGTACTAAATCAAGATTTGATATAGCAAGAATCACAGCCTGAGAACAAATGGTAATTGCCACAGCAAGAAAATGAATATTATGGATCAATTCTGCTTAAATTGGTGCAATGGTAAGAAAAAAGCATGTAAGTTTTTGTAGCAAGGCTCATGGGTTTTAGCAGATAATGTAAACCTTCAGAGCATTGAGAATAACATTTCTTTAATCAAAGAATCCTATAAAATATCAATATCTGGGCTGTACAGATATTTTTAAGAGAAGCATTTTTAAAGCAAGGATCCCAAACCACATCACAACTACTAAAGGAAGAAAAGATAGCCCTTCAAAAATTTCCTGTTTGTCTCCAGAGGAAATTGCCTGTTGTCTTTAGGGCAGTAGTACATTTTTGCTTATTTGTTCATTCTCCAGCTTGATTGAGAGAATTCAATAACAGAGAGGTCTTTACCTGGTGCCACAATTGTCTCCTGCAGGTTTTTCTGGCCTGGCTGGGAGCATTTTGCAGCCCTGGGTATTTATAAATTGTAACCTGATGGGGAAGTGCTGATTTTCCTGGCAGCCAGAGCCGGTGCTGGTGTTTGACTGCTGCAGCTCCATTGAAGCCGAGGAGATCTGAGGCTGAGGCACAACATCAACCTGTTAAATCAAATATACAGGGCCCGACAGGCATCCTGCAGGAAACTATAAACAGCAGGAGGGCGAAAATGTGGCCTGAGAGCTCTGCAAGGCATCACTCACAGATTAGAAAGAGTAAAGAAATCCTCTGTGTGCTTCCCTGGATGACTCCTGTGCATCCCCTCTCGAGGACCCACTGGGAGGTTTCACAGAAAACGAAATTTTTCCACGCTCTTGACACTAATTCTGTGCCGGGGGAGTCAATGAATGCTCTCAGAGCAGAACTGTGGCACTTTTCCTAACACACACACACACACACAACTCCTCCTGAAGGCACTGGTGACTGTGTTTGGAATGGGAAAGGTCAGGTTTGGCCACTTTTCCTTCTGTTGTTAGGACTTCTTGCTTGATGAGCAAGATGGAGAAATGAAGGAGCTGGAATTGTTCCCCCATTTCCTGAAATCCATTTTTCAGCTGCTTTTTAACCCCATGGAAATGCCAAGTCTTCAATGCTGTGCACAAGACTGACTGCAATGAACTGCCTCAGGCTCAGAAAGTCTGAAAACTTCACAGTTTTTTCTAGAAATGTAAAATGAATATTAATTTGGTGAAATTGCCAACAACCGTACTGTGAGGTTTGTGCAAATCCAGTAACAACATAGAAAGGAAGATCCCATTAGGCTCAAAATTGAGATATTCCCAAAATTCCCCACTGAAATGCTATCTCCTACTGGGCTGGTAATACAGGAGATAATAAAGGACTCTGTGGTATAAATGAGTGCTCATCTGTTACAGAAAATTAACTATTTGCTTGGCTTTGGCTGGGTAAAGGAAAAACCCAAACAAACCCTCACAATTTCTTATCTTCTGAACAGAAGCTGTTTATTTCTCAGTAGCAAGATTTAACCAAAAAAAAAAAAAAACCAAAAGTTTCTCCCAAGGAACTTTCCCAGAGGCACATCAAAAAGTAAAAGTGTAAATAAAAAAATTGCCTGTCTCTGACTGGCTGTGCTAACTGCAAGCAGAGGAACTGAGTTTTACTGCCTGGCTTGGTCTGACAGACAAACTTTGTGTTTAAAGCTCTGGTTTAATATAATCCTCATTCTCCCCTCTTTGTCCCCTCTTTCTCCCCATGGCACTGCGGCTCAAAGCCCTGGATAATTTCTCCTCAGCCTGCAGGGAGGGTGGGAGGAGGGAGCTTTGCCTTGTTCCTGGAGGGTGTCTGCTGTCCAAAGAACGGAAAACATGATTTCTGCTTTGGGAATTGAATGAGTCCCCTTTAGAGCTCTTAAGGCTGTATTTATAGGAAGGATAATCTAGCAGAGGACAATATGTTTTGTCCCCAGATTCTGCTGAATGCTTCCATTGTTGATGTAGGATACGATCCAAAGCTAATTCATAAGCAGCTTCTGAGTGCTTCTGTCATATAATTTTAAGTGAAACTCTTTAGATCTTTGCCTGTCTCTCCTTACTAAAGAAATGAGACTTTTGTACTCCCTGAATCACTAAAACACAAATAATGGGTATAGAAACATCCACTTCAGAGTGATACTGTTCAATAGCAAGGGCAGAAGTGAATAACTGTGGTTAAATAGCCAGGGATAAATTAATTCAGGGATCCCTGAATAAATTCTGGCTATCAGTTAAGGGAAGGTTTATAGCTGTGGAGATGTGGGAGAGACTTCCAGGAGAATAAAGGTGTGTTATCAAGATGGAAGTCATCAAGTTCTTTTCATGGCAGAGCTGGAGCTGAAAGAGTGAGAAAGGTCAAACAAAATGACAGGCAAGACAGTGGGATGTGGTTCGGAGGGAAGTAGGGAGATGAATTTGTGAGATTACATTTCTAGAACATCCCATTAAAGAACTTTGCCCAGCTAAACACTTAAATGATAGATGGCATAAAGCAGCAGGATTAATATTTCGCGAGAGAGGATGAAGAAGAAAGAACCATCTAAACTACTGTGAAGAGTTTTCCTTATTTAGTAAAAGAAGGAAAGTCAAAAAAGGGAAATTTTAAGCTCTAGGAAGAAAATGCAGTAACACAGCAAGGATTTACTTCAATAAAATGCTAATTTTAAGAAAAATATCTGCCATGGCAGCGAAAAGTAATATTTTAGGTAGGATGGTGAGGATATGCAAGGAAGAGAAGTCCCAGCCATTAAAAATGCTGTGGCTTAAATTTTCTCCCTCAAAACCACACCAGCCAGCAGGGCTTGCACTGGTGTTTCATATGAAAGGGGAAATCTGACTTTCCCCTGCTCAAAAACAGACTTCTGCAATTCCAGAGGCCTCTCCTGTTTCTGGAACAATGAGAAACTAATCCCTGTTATATGAAAGGAAGCTGGGCCACAGAAGCTCCAATCCGGGGCTCAGGGTTTGTTGGATCAGATGGAGCTCAGCACCACGTGATGAAACCACCTTGCATAACAAAGTGTCTTATCCATATAACGGGAAGCAGGTTTGAACTTGATATACTTTCACTCCTAATGAGAAAAATATGAAGCCTCCAGAGAAGTACACAGTGGGGTTTACCTTGGGCCACTTTAATTTCCTGTCCCCGTTTCTCTTCCGAAGGTGCACAACTCGTAAATATCCTGTCCTTAAAAAAAAAAAAAAAAAAAAAAATCAAAAGGAAAGAAAACATACCATTAATTTGCCCAAATTATTGCTGTGGGAGTCAGTCAGCTAAACATGGCAGTTAAGGGCACTTCTGGGAAAAAGAATTCCGTAGTTCCCATCTCCTGTCTGATGTTATGAAGAGCTGGAAGTGATGTGGCCACTGTCCATTTCCTAAGACAAAAAGCAGGTGATCCTCTCAACCAATGGCTCTCATGTTCATGTCTACACAATGCTTTTTGGGGTTTAACAGTCCTCATTTGAATGTAGTTCTTGTCTCTTGAGTCACTGTGCCTTTAGTGCTTCCTTAGGTTCCAATCGGTTACATCTTAGAGTGTTCTAAATAAGATTTAGAAGATGTGATAAGAAGATGTGATTTCTGTGCATTTACTGAATTCCAGTGGATTTTTATTCCATGACCTTGTTCGGATTCACAGTGAACTGAGAGAAAAAATATTAATCATAGAACTATGAGGGTTGGAAATGGTGGAATTCAGCTCACAGAAGGTGACACCTCCCTTGGGGTGTCTACATGTTCTGCTTCTTGTCTGGGAGCTGTGACAGTCGAAGGGGGAATTACTCACTGCAAGCTAATGCAGCCAAGATTGGTTCAGCTGATCAGATAAATGTGCCCACAGATAACTCTCAGATCTTGCCAGTGATTCAGCCCATTTCTTATGTGTGTTTCTGGTGCTTCTTCTGTCAAAACACTGACTTAGAAATGAAGTTTAGTGGAATTATTCATGTGAATGAAAAAGGAAAAGAAGTCTGTGTAGACTCTGTTGGAGATGAATATGGGTTTGTGTGTTTCCTTTAATCCCTTAGAGCATGTTTGGTTCCCTAAAGCACTGAATCCACTCCTCAAGTCTCCCAAGGCTGAAGAGAAAAAAGCTCAGTGACTTACTCTGCTGTTCCCTGCCCTCTGATGTTTTTTCTGTCACTTTAATGGGGATTATTGGACTGACATGAGGAGATGTCAAAGATTTCCCAGCAGACACATCAAGGGCAGGTGCAGTGTCAGCCCACGTATCCTGTGACCACGGGTAAGAGGTACCAGTGCAGGGCAAAAGGCATTGCTACATGGATACAGGTCACTGGAAGGGGTCCTCTTCACCCCAACACTGCACTAGAGGTGGCTGTGTCTTGTTTCAAGGCATTAATTTGTCTCTTTAGGAATCAGAGATATTGGTCACCTTGTATTCTGGATATTCTCAGTAGCAGAATGGCAGATGTTAAGACCAACTGTTGATTTTTATTCAGGTCTCTAATGTGTGGTACTGCTTCCTACTAGATCCAGGTTAAGCTTTAGACAACCCTGAAACTTCTGGAGTCTGGTATTCTACAAAATATTCTGCAAAAGTTCAAGCTTTCCTTAAAAACCTGAATAGCATGCAGAAAATACAAGCAAAAGATGACAAACTAATGTTGGTTCTGTCAGGAGCTTAAACCAGCAGATTCAAAAGGTGCAAAATGTTCTCTGGGTAACACCTGCAAGTCCTCTGTGAATAAGGATTATATAAATATAAATATGTACATTTTAACTTGACACAAGGGAATGTACCTTCCTACTCCCTTTCTAAAGCTTTCCTGGGGTGTGGTTGGGACGGTGAACACTGGGTGCTCTTCCCTGTGTACCATGGATGGCCCAGGCTGCTGCTGCAGTGATAATTTAGCTCTGACAAGGAGTCAGATAAATACTCTAATTCTACACTTAACACACTGCAGAGCCACGGGCCCCAGCACAGCAGGACGTCCAAGGTTTGCCTGGGTTTGTCCCATTTTGGAACGTGGCCCAGAGTCCTTGCTCTCACCGTGGAATCTTAACGTTCCTGGCAGGCTGCGTGAAATTACCCGGCCAGAGGAAAGCAAAAGGTTTCCTATGATATTTCCAGGTTTTCTTTGATTCCGCACAGCCCATCAATAAGTGTTGATTAGCAGGGAGAGTGACCTCAAGTCACGTCAGCTGTAGGATGTGTTTTTCCTGGAGGGAAAGGAAGAAAATGATTTCCACCTCTTGAAGAAAAGAATTATCACAGGTTTTTAAAGAACAATTTTGCTCTTATCATCTTTTGTCTTTTGTAGAAGCCCTTCAAGTGAAGGGAAAGCCTGATGGCTGGCCAGTGTTTAATCTTTTAAAATGTCAAGGCTTTGTCAAATGCTAAGGTTGATGAGTCAAACCTCAGCTCTGGGTTCTCTGGGGTTGCATTATGATAGAAAAGAATTTGGCTTCTTGTTTGCTTTTGGGCATGTGCACATCAGTCACTCGTTTGCTAAGACACCTGGCTTTCAAGTTTGGCCATTTGGCCTTCCAAATGTGAGATAAGATTTTCCAGATGGTATATAATCCAGATTTTTAAATTGTTTTTTATATAGAGGAAATGCATTGGAGACTTAATTTACTGAGTGACAAAAATGCCACCGTCTCTACAGTGAAAAAAAGTGTTAATTTTTAAAACTTAGAAAAGCAATAGAATATTAATTCAGAGATATCAAGCATGAATTTCTGGATCATGTAATTTTCAGTGCACCTCGTATGGATGTATTTGTGTCAGACTCATACTTCTCACATGTAAGTCCTAATAATGATGAAGGTTTCATTGATGGATTTCAGTTTTTACTCTATGGATGCTGAAGGAACCAAAATACCCATCTTTTCAACCAGAATTCTCTTCTATTTGTGGATAAACTGCATCTAACTCAGAGGATATCACTCCTGCATATTAAAGAACATAATATAAAAATACATTATTAGTGTTTCAGATTAGCAGGATTTAGAAATTAGATTTATGCTGAGGAAAGACTCAAATGACTTCTTTTTCATTGCTTAGGAATTTGATATTAAGCTTTGTTACAGAGAAGAAACGAGAAATGTGAATAGCACATGTGGAAAGTGAAATAGTTCATGTCGCTGACCGCTTGACCGCCCGGCCGGTCGAGGGGCGACAGTACCCTCGCGTGCCCGGACACAGGCTCTCACGCCGCACGCGGGAGCGCGGCGGCGATGCAACGCCTTAGTCTTCTCAGGGCAACCTCGAGGCAGGTAACAAGTCCCACAGCCCAGGCTGGGGCTGGCAGCAGCCGATGGATCAGGAGCGACGCGGAGGCGATGAAGGAAGAAGAGAGGACTCGTTTGTGGGCTAAATCCAAGGGTTTATTCTCTGCCCTGGCGGGGGCAGAAGAACTTACTGCGAGGATGGGAACCACAGAACGAGCCCCGAAATGACCGTTACAGGGGGTTTTAAGGGAAGGGGAAAAGGGGGAGGAGAAGGGGAACGGACGAATGGGGTGCATGAAGGGGGAGGACAGGAACCAATAAACGAATTACAAAGGCGGGACATATTTGAACAAACCAATGGGGAAAACAGAGTAACTGAAGCTTCTAGCAATACATGAATATGAACTCAACCATATGAATATTTAAATCAACTGTGAGGGGAGAAGGGAGGGGACGGCACCTTGATGGACAGCGTCCACGACGGGAAACCGCCTCCAGCCCGCCTACCTCTCAGGACTCACTGTCCCAAGAGGTCTCGTCTACCCAGTCGGCCTGATCTAAAGGAAAGGCAGGCTGAAAGGTAGTCTCCATAGTCATAGGCGGTCCAGCCGGCGGCTGCGCCACTGACTGGATGACCGCCACAAGTTCAGTTAACCATCTTTAAGTTTTAAGGTTATTCAAATATTAGCTTTGGGGAAATTAGGGCATAAACCACAAAATCAGATTAATAGCAGGATTTCCTATGGTTTCATTGTTCTGGACAGGTCACAATAACATGTAATTATGTTTTTTGCCATGTATGACCCAGCAGTTTGTAATGCAGGGGCTCTGACAGATGTGATAACCTCCTGATAGCACAAATTAATATAAGTTTTGCAGAGTTTGCTTCCTACTCTGAGTCACATTCTCAGTTCTCTGGCCTGTGGCAAAGCTCATGTTTCATCCCATCCGTGCAAATGAGTTATTTCTGCTTAACATCAAGTTACTCAGCTCAGTAACAGACTTGCCTTGACTTAATGAAGACACCACTGAATACAGCAATTAAAAGCAGAACTCAAAACTTGTTATAACATCAAATGGTTCAGCTCCGTGGTTTCTTGTTAGGCACAAGTTTTTTAGCAGTACTGCTGAAATATGACAGCATTTCTGCTCTGTAATGTCCATTTGTGTGAATCACCATGGTTTCAATATGTTCTACAGTATTTACAAGAAACTCTGCCAATTTCATGACTAATAATACCATTGGAATATTTATATCTGGCAGTCCGAGTTTTTCTAGATAATCTACCTCAGTAGAACATTGAAGCACTCCATCAGCCCCTTGGGATTCTTTAATTGCAGATTTTTTTATGTACCTCAAAGAGGTCAAATGCGATTCAGTTTGAGTCTAAGCCACCAAAAAGTAGTTTACCCGTGAGTTAGGTGTTTAAGCTCTTTGTAGTCAAATGAGATCTATAAAAATGAAAAGATGCAGCTTTTAAATTGTCACCTATATTTCGTCAGGTGAATGGATCTCGTCTCCATTGACTACACCGTTATCTGTGCATATTAGAGATACATTGCCTAAATGTTAATAATTAGAGGTGTTTTAGGTACTTTTGGTCTTCTGCCACATCTACCAGTCCCACATGAACTCTGTGGATATCTCAGGGTATTTCATGTGCCATCAGAGGCATATTTTCAGGCAACTAATTCACAGTATAGGTGGAATATTAATATCTTAATATTAATGTGGAAATCCCTGAAGCAATGAGTGACTGTCCTAAGGCACCACAGTTCACTCCTGAAAAAGTAAACTCTGCTGAAGGCGAATCTCTGGCTGATTTGTTTCTCACACGTAGATCAGTTACACTCTCATTGTGTCCAGTGGCTGAGTGTTCACTTTGGCTGGAAGCAGCAACCACTCAACCACGTTGGATCACCAAAAAAAGCTGCTCATGCCTAGGCTGGAGTACAGCAGGGAGTGTTTCAAAACTATTTTCTCTTCAATTTTTTCTCTTTCTTCCTATTCTTTCCCCCTGTTAAGCAAAAAGAATCCCAGGAGAGAAATGGATGTGCAGGTCCGCATTTTCCTGTTGAGAAAACAGATACAGCAAAACTTTGTCACACTGGTTGAAGTCAGGTGGGAATATGAAGTGACATTTTCCTTCTTGTCTCCATGCAGCTTTCAAACGGAATCAATGCAGGCCAAGGGCTGGGTATTGAGATCATTGCCACCTTCCAGCTGGTGCTGTGTGTCCTGGCCACCACAGACCGGAGAAGGAGCGACGTCTCGGGATCGGCGCCTTTGGCCATTGGCCTCTCCGTTGCCTTGGGACATCTTCTTGCTGTAAGTTTTAGCCCTGGGAGTTTCCCTCTGCCACGTTCCACCTTGGGATGGGCCGGTGAAGGCAGGGAGATGATGGGAAAGCTTCACCACTGGTTCTCTTTCCCTGTCTCAGATTGATTACACCGGCTGTGGGATTAACCCGGCCAGATCTTTTGGCTCAGCGCTGATGGCCAACAACTTTAAAGACCACTGGGTAAGTTGAGTAAATTTCTTTAGCTTACAAGAGGCTCTGAAAATACAGAAGCTACGAGATCAGAAACATTTCAACACATTAGGACCAAGTCAGTGAGTTAGCATTTCTCTTTCATTTAACAAAGAATCTCCTTTCAGTCCTGACCAGCTGCAGGCAAACAAAAAGTCCTCAGGCTCATTCATTCTCTGTGCTCAAAGTAATATAGTTTTCTTTAGTTATCCCCCTTTATATTTATTTATTTCAAACCTCTTAAATGTTTATACGCCTTACTACACAGAATCCTGTGTTGTGTATTTATTGTTTAAACGAAGTTTGTAAAGTGCTACTGCTTAATCTGGTAAAACCCAATTTAGAAAGATCCTTAAGCAGGTTTATAGACTGAAATGGATCATCTAATATTTAAGAGCTAATAAAATGTTCAGCATCTTAAAGCTGAGTGTCTGCTTATGTGTTTTCACGGATAAGTGCTCTGGAAACTGTATAAATTTTAGATTATTCCCTGTATGTAAACGTGGTTAAAAAGAGGAACTTCACAAAAATTTACTTATTGCACCGAAGCTCAAGAAAGAAAGCTGATAAAATGTTGTAAATGAGCATGTGTTCTTGAATATATAAAATGGGGTTTGTTCCAACTCTCCTACTCACAGTTTTGGCAGGCAGTTGCATAGGCACTGGTGGAGATTCAGTGGTAATACAATGGAGACATGAAAATTTTGGATATGGAGTCCATTTTAATCTAAAGAGTAAAACGCAAAAGGAGGACACTGGTGAAGTTTTAGCAGTATCTCCCACTTGAACATTATTATTAGGACACTGAGGGGAAGTAGCTAAGCATAGAGCTGGTATTTTCAGAATTTAATAGGAAAGACAGAAGAAGACAGAGGTACTAATTTGTGTTAAACTACTGATATTGCTGAATAAAAGAACATTTTCAGACTCAGTAGTGCTTTGCCCCTGCAAAGTCTTCAATATCATCTCTTATTTCTAATAAAATCAACCTGCCTACCAAAATCTCTTTATTACCTCTCCTTCTAAACTTTAATTTTCTTAATTGGTTAGGCCACTTCAGTTACAGCAATATCACCAGCTAAGCAGCATCTAGTGGCAAATTAAGCCCCTAATTAAATCCTCTTTAAGTATTACTTTCAAATTCACCTATCACTGGAATTTAATAGGGGAATGGAACCTAGTGCCCCATTGTTTTAGAAATTATACTCACCTGTCAACTCTATCTGGAACAGCAGAGATGCTTTAGCAGTAGAAAACTGATTTTAAAGCTCACAACTTGACAGCATAGTCAGAGTTATTCACCTCTGGGTCTATCACCAGTTCATGGTGAGAAATTCCTGGCTTTATGCCGTGTGGTTAAGTAAACATTCAGGTGGATAGGCTGTAAATTTCATTGTGAGAATCCTCAGAAGAGCTCCAAATGCAGAAATAGCTGGTGCAACAACTTGGGCTTGTATTTCAGATCTTCTGGGTTGGCCCAATCATTGGAGGAGCAAGTGCTGCCCTGATTTACGACTTCATCCTGGCGCCCAGAACCAGCGACCTCACCGACCGCATGAAGGTGTGGACCAGTGGCCAAGTAGAAGAGTATGACCTGGAAGGGGATGATATGAACTCCCGGGTTGAAATGAAGCCAAAATAAAGAAGGGTATCACGGAGAGAGAGAAGAAAAAAACAAAAAAAGCAAAAAAAAAAAAAAAAGCAGCACATTGGTTTCCGAAGATTTTATCAGTGTTATAGACTCTTTGTAAACCAGCAAGCAGTACTTTGTTTTTTTAATTCAATACAGTTTTCCTTTTTTTTTTTTTTTGCCCCCAATGCTAATAGCATTTTTTATATCTGGGGTTTTTCAATTACAGGGTCTTCAGGTCGAGAAGTCATGACCTAAATAAATTGGGCTGAAGTTTAACCCCTCCCTTGGTACCACCCAGTTTTGAGGTGTATTTAGCATGGGGGTTCTCCCCTCACATCACTCAGGAGTGATAAGTAGTTCAAATGAGCAGTCTGTTTCCTGAAGGAATAGATATTGAGGACAGAGAACCATCTGTGCCAATAATGGGGGCCTTGCACCTGTAAAAACACTTTTTGTACAAAAATTCAAGGCTGGTATGTAATGCCAGCAGTGAATGGGATAAAAATCCCATTTCAAATCAGCATCTTTTGGAAGGAAAGACTACTAAAAATTACTTGTTATGCAGAATTAACCATAATTTCCTAAATGATCGATCATCTTGAGAAAGAGGGCCAGAAAAGTGAGGCAGGGTAAGAAGTTCCAGAGTCACAGGATCTTTTAGTTTTTCTAGTGTTTCATTCTCCCTTAACCTGCATCCAGCTGATTGTGAGGGGAGAATATATGCGACAAAAAATATATAAAAATATATTCATTCCTGGGAAGTAATAACTAGAAGTCAAATTAGAGAGCAGTAACAACAATGGCAACAGTAATGACGTGGTGACAATGTATAAACAGGATCTGATTGTGCCTGGGGCTACTCTGCTTTTGTTCACCTTGTGTAATTTATCTGTGTGAATTTAAGGCAAATCAAGGAGAAAAGAAGTCCCCGTTCTCTCTGACCCCATTGCGATAGCCAGCGCTGTGACATTCAGGGACCACGAATAGATGTACACACGGTATATTTTCTAATTTTTTGAGGGACAAATACATACCTGGAAGTCCATTTTGGGGGTGGTTGCTTTGTTTTATACATATATATATATATATATATATATAAATGTTTATATATATGTTTTATACAGAAAGCCTAGTATACAGTTTTGTAAGAAAATAAGAGCATAAAGGCAAGTGGAAAGAATTGCAGCAGTGCTTAGCGAAATAAACGACACTGGAAGCGAAAAAGAAAATTAACACTCTAAACCACGTGGAAGATTATTTTCTGTTTTCATTTGTGTGTGTGTGTGCTACTTATGATTTCCTGAGTAACCCAAAGCATTAGCTGGTTATACCTACTAACTATAGAATATAGTTAAAGCAGATCCATGCTGATATACTTGTTCTGCACTAAACAGTTTTCCCTAAGAAATGAGGCCCAGAGGAACTGACAGAAAATCAGCACATTCCAGCATTCAGAAAACCCCCCCAGAGGTCGTGGGATGGATTCTCCTCTCTGAGAGACAGTGTGGGATTGGGACTTGAGGTAGGATTGGCATAGGAATCCATATGGGTTGGATCATTTCATCAACTTGAGCAGATGGACAACAAAAAAAAGAATAAAAAGGAAAATCACCAGCAAAAAAACCCCAGAATATATTTTCTCTTTCTTGCCTATGTTTGGTGTGCTATCCCGTGTATTGCCTATGTACATAGAGCATGATTGGATTTTGGGGTGGTTTAAAAATAAACAAAATCATTTGTGCTAACATGCGAAATGTTCACGATTCTTCATTTTTATTTTGCCACGTGATGCAGTTTCATTTTGTGCACCATTCTTCTGGCGCCCTCCTGTAAGATTGAGCCATTTTCTGCTTTTCCACTCTTCACCTGATGCTGCCCTTTAGGGAAAGGAATGTTCTTTGTTTTTATGGCAAGCAAAGCAGGTCCTCTCCTGGAAGTGAACTCTTCCAAATTATACTCAGAAATGAAGCATGGTACCAGGACCTTGTACCCACTTCTGGAGTATCTTTCCAGTTTTGTTTGCTGTTATCCCAGGGCCTCCGTTGACTCCAAATTAACCCTTTTTTGCCTTACAGAATCTCTGAACCAGAACAGTGGCAGAACTCACCCACAGTAAATAGTTTGTTTTGACAAGCTTGAGGTAACTCAAGAATTAGTGGTGCAGAAAATGTGAGGTTCACAATTTGTTCCTTAGTCTACACCTTGCAAAGAACAATATCTTGGCTTATTTTTTTATGCTTCAAGGTCCAAAACTGTGAAGACAAACAACACTCTCTTTCCATCTGGAGTGTGATAGGACTGTCCCATGTTAGCTGCTCTAGCTTATGATCACTAAAATAATAAATTAAAGATGTACAATAAGAGTTTCACTAGTGAAGAAGCAAAAAAACCACCCCAAACCAAAGTAAACAAAGTGTGATTTGTTGGTATATTTTGTAGAATCACAGAATCATTTCAAATTTTGTGTTGAAAGGGACTTTAAAGATCACCTATTTCCAATCCCCTGCCGTAGGCAGGGACTATTTCCACCAGGCCCTGTATTCACAGTGATAAAGTTTAAACAATTTACGGTAAAGGTTCTTAAGAAAATTAAATGGAAAAAAAAAGAAGTATTTAAGCTGAATTCCAGGCTTAAACCCCTCCCTTCTTCTTAAAGAAGGAAAAGCTTAATGGTATATTTTAAAGTGCTTCTTCAGTACTTAGACCCTGAACTGAGAGCAGGGATTCAGGCCGTGACTGCTAATGGTGCCCCGACTCCTGGCACAAATGGTTCTGCTTTGTGCTAGACAAGCACCCTTCAGAGTTGTCATCAGCTCATTAAAATAGTTGAAACATACCCAGGGAAGGAATTAAAGGCATGAAGCAGCAAGTATCGAAACCCGCTAACAAATGTCAAGTGGGCAAATGGGATCACCCAGAAACTCAACAAAATGGCCCTGACTAAGCAAGCCTGGGACACAGTTGTTCAAACGGCTCCTGTGATTCATGCACTGAGAGCTCCTGGTCCATGGACTGATGGGGATTGTCTGTGCCCTGGTGATTCTGGGCACAAATCTCTGTATTTATCACACATTCTAACAGGAAAGGTCATAGAATCCTAGAATGGTTTAGATTGGAAGGGAGCTTAAACTTCATCTAGTTCTAAACCCTAGGAACATCTAGGGACACCTTCCACTATCCCAAGGTGCTCCAAGTCCCGTCCAACCTGGTCTTGGACTTTTCCAGGGATGGGGCAGCCACATCTTCCCTGGACATCCTGTGCCAGGGCCTCAGCACCCTCTGAGTAAGGCCGATAAAGGGTGGATGATTCCCCAGACTATCCAGGGACCACTTGCCATGGTGTCACTCACCAGGCACCCCAGAGCATCCCAAATACCTACACTGTCTGTAAAGGAAAAAGCACAAGGAAACATTCCCGAGTCCAGGAACAGGGGTGGCAGTGCCTGGATGGGCCATCCCAAATCTCCCAAACTTTTCCTGGGCTAAGCTGAGCACTGCAAAGATGATCCAATTTGCTTTGTCCAAGGTCCAGCTGTCATCAGATGCAAGTGTTCCCACTCTGTGTTTGCACAGGTGACAAAGCATCCTCTGCTTATTGCACATTCCAGCAGAAGACAATTTACAAGAAAGCTGAGGAAGGTTGGATTCATCCCTGAGAAACCCCTGTCACTCCACTGACCCTATAGACAATCTGTGGAGATATGGGCCCTTACTTTACCCACCTATCTTTAGAACTAAATACATGTTCTGCCTCCCCATTGTAACTGTGGCAATTTTAGATTTCATGTTGCTCGGCTCTACGTAGACTTTTAACACGTGCAAGGAAAGAAAGGCAATTGAAACCTAACATAATGACAGCCAGCACTCCAGGAAGCTTCCATTGTCCTTCCACATCCACCAGCTGCACTAGTCACAATTCACAGCTTAATGTTTTTAAAAATTAGGATAACAAAATAACACAAATATAGAGATTCTCATCGTATTTCAGTGTTTTCCCTGCTTTTACCCAGCTGAAGTTTGGATGTGCCAAGAGTTGCACAATAAATTATATTAAGAATATGGATGTTATGATTCAGTTGAAGTCTGGGCTTGTGTAAACATCTGTGTGTAAACATCTGTGTCGTTCAAGCTTGATGTCCTTGAAAGTACCAAATCTTTTGTATAGAAGTTGTCTGATATCACCTAAATTAGCCCAGAATTCCTTCAGGGGACAAATGCATTGTTTTATAGACTTTCCAAGGCTGAATTGTGAAATCAAATCTCTGTTTAAATAGATTAATTGCTAATTAGACATTAACCATCTATGAGATCACTTCACTTTAGGTTCTTGAAAAAAATTTGCCACGTAGGGCTATGAATGATGTTCCTGAGAAGGGACAATTCTTGTCAAGTTCAAGGTTCCCTTCTGCTGCTGGAAATTAAAACTTCCCAGGGACCTGTGCGCCTGACCACTCCCAGATAACCACAGACTCCTGCCCGTGGCCGTTCCTGTTCCTCTGCTGCCTGCAGTGCTGTGATAAATTCCTGGACAGGCCAGAATTTGGTACAGGCAGAGTACAAAATAAACACAGGAACACAGAATGGATGGAGGGAAGTGGCACAGGGCGCACAAGGCAACTGGTTTGTGGATTTGAATAGCACTCAGAAGGATTCATTCCCTTTTTACCTTAGTTGAACTCTGTGCCCTATGGCCCCAGAGCCATACCTGTTTGAATGAGAGGTTTTCACCTTTTTCAATCGTTGTGTTATGAGGTTTATAGGTTTGAATAAAAAAGAACCCCAGAAACCCAACACACTCCCTTGCTCATGATTTCCTGAACTTCCTGATCTGTCATGCTCTAAAGTTTGCCATGAATTGCCCTCATTGTGCCTTTTCCTCTGTTTTGTTTCTATTCTTGTCTTAGAGCAGGAATTAAGAAGCTGGTGGAAAATGATCAGTGTAGTGACCCTACTGGCCCATTTTTTGCAGCATTTCTAGAAAAATCTTACCTCTTTCTCATCTTTTCCCTGACACTTTATTTTCAAGGCCATGAGAAGGACCAGTATCAATTAGAGCTGATCCCTCCATTTAATCTCTTCTCCCTTTACGTGTGCCCAGTTCCCTGCTCTAAAGGGTGTATCCTTACTCCTAGACAAAAACCTGGAGGCACCGTTTATTAGTTCATTTTTTCTTTGCCATTGAAAGCAAACAGAACAATGTTTCCTGGAAGCATGGGAGCCAAGCAGTGACTCTTGACTAAAAGTGGCTGCTAAGTGCAATTGCTGGAAACAGTCATAGTTTTTCTTTCTTTTTTTTCCCCCTGAAAAGTAAATGGAGCACTTGCAGGTACCAATCTGTCCAAAAGACAGATGTGACTGTAAAAACAACGGGCTGCACAGCACACTTGATTTCCTTTGGGGATCTCCAACTTTTTTTTCTGTTTGTTTTAGGATTTGACATTATTTAATTGAGAAGAACCTGGCATGAAACAAAGGGGAGAGGGAGAAATGATGGGCCTGCCTTGATGCTATATCCTATCAGTGCTGTGTGGGAAGAGTGTTGCTGTGCTTTCTGTCTCGGAGCCAGATCTGATTTACTCAAAATTGTTTAACATTGTTCGAGGAGTGAAAGAGGAACTAAATTATATTCCTATCTGGCTTTACAGTGGTTTGTGTTGTCATGGCAATGTGAAATGGTTTTTTGTGATACTAGGGAAAGGCCATTAATGCCTTCATGTGGCCTGTAAGAGTTCTGGCCTCAGCTCTGCCTGGTGAAGACTCAAGCCAGGCAAGGGAGTGAATCTCAAACATCTCTTCCAATCTGTGAAAGCCAAAAGATCTGTGATGTGCTAATTTTACACATATTCCTTGCTAATCCATGCCATTCCATTTCTGCTAATCTTCAAAGTGTACTTCAATGAGTCTTTCTTTGTAAACACTATTGATAAAGGAGACCTGAACTGATAAACTGTGATTTATTTGCCACAGGTGGGTATTTTGTCTCTAGGACTTTTTTTTTCCATTTGTGTCATTGCTGAGGCTGCCAGATTTGCATCATTTTTCATTAGCCTTTGTCAAGAGAATGCACAGAAAATGCTTTATGAATCTAAGTTTACATTTCCATTTCCATGGCTTGTAGGTAAAATACTGGAAGGAATGGGAGACTTGTAGCTCACTACTGAAAAAAAATTCATAAAACACCTACTCAAGAATTTTCAAGATTTGCCATATGTAGCTTGGATGAAACCACCTTGGAATGGGAGGGGTTGAGTTTATTGTTTTATTTTTCAGTTGTTTATGTGTTTTATCATATCATACTACTTGTTCTTGGGTGTAGCAGACAAGAACTTGACAATTTTATTTACTAATACAAACATATCCTGAAATAATGTCTTGGTGACATTTTAGGAGGGAGTAACTCTCAGTTGTCACCTCTCTCTGCCCAGTAGGTGCACAGAAATGAGCTTTTCCAAAACTGGACTCCAACAAGGTGAGTGACACCTTTGGTCCTCTTGTTCTGTGCAGTCTGGGAGTGGCAATCTTCAGAGGACTTGGAGAAATGACTGATTTCTGTCCCCTGCTCAAGCTTTGGCAGGAGAGAAGCTGTGAATCCACTCAGAACTTGAACTTTTGGCTTTGAGGGGCCTTGAAGACAACCTGTGTGAACACTGAAGTGATTTGGGCACTTAAGATTCACATGTTTGAGTTGTGTTTATGTCCTCGTTCAAGCTCTTTGGCTTGTCACATGAGGGCTTCTCACACGGATTTTCAAGCACTTTGTGCTTCTATTGCATCTGACCTTTTGTCAAAACATCCAGAGTGGTTAATTATTATGCTGTGGTTTCCACTGCATGAACAATAACCTCTTTCTTTCCCTAAAGGATTGTTTGTCCAATTAACTGCTTTTGTCCAATATTGTTAAAAAGCCTTGACTTTGGCTCCTTAATACATAATAGCTGTTTCCTGAACCCATTCAAACATTGAATTCATTGTTAAATTTTAATAATGGGCTCAGAAAAACCATGGGGTTTCACCACTGTGCATTTATTCCAAATATAAACCAGCATAAATGATTTAAATAGTGCCCAGTCCTATGAGCTTTGCTTAGTAAAGTCACTTGAATGTTTTGCATGAGTAAAGAAAATGGAATAGAAATGGAAGAGGTGCAAGGCCTGTGGGTTTAATTAATTGGCAATGTATGCGATTTAGTGGTAGCTGAGCTATGGAAACCAGTGCAGTCCCACACTGTGCCAGGCTGGATTCTCAGACTGGCATCTGACTTGCGTGTGACTCAGTAGAAAGTGGGCATGTAGGTGTAGAAAACTTTGTACATGGAGTCTTGCATATGGAGAAGCACAGATGTGGGCCAGAGTTATGTAAAATCACTGATGAGCCTGTGTGGAACACAGTTTCCATCTCCTCTTACCCCAGTGAAAGTATAAAATAATTATTGGATGAGTTTTGATGGAGATGCAGGTGGCAGCTGATATTAAATTCATAGACATGATTTGGACAGTTTTTTTATTGTTTCATTTGGGGTTTTAGCTTTTTTTAAAAATTATAGTTTGGGGTTTTTTATGTGGGAAGGGAACATTATCTTTTCATACAGCATTCTGTGAGTGTTTTGAAGCAGATTATTATTTTTAATAATCTTAAAACACAGTATAATTCAGTTATTCCAGGGAAGAAGTATTCTGATTTGCAAGCCAAGACTTACAAATTTAGATGTTGGCAAGGCAGGAGTTTATGTGCAAGCTGATTTTCTAAAGGTCCATTAAAGTCACTGCAACTCTACTGAATTCACTTAGTGAAACATGAAAACTCTTCAGATGATGAAATTAGGTTTAACTGGATAACTGGAAACTTCCCTGACAATACTGATGAGATCCTGACAGACTCTAATGGAAACCTGTCTCCCTTGTTATACCTATACACATTTATACAAACAGGACACCAAGACAGGATCTGCAGTTCATTCAAAATACTTTTTAAAGATAATAAAATTTTCAACAAAAATAAAAGCATTTGCAATATTTGACGTGGATCTTTACACTCCAGTTTTTATCTTACAGCTGAGTTTGACATCTAAAAGGTAAATATATAAATTATCAAAGGTAAAATGTAGTTCCTTGACAGAATGACAAGCACTGGAGAAGACTTTCAATGTAGTCTTGTCTGGTGAGAAAGAAGGATTTTATATTCAACTGTGTCAACTGCCTCTCGATCACATCTAGATATAGACAGAAATTATTTGCCTGTACTGAAATAGAAATCCAGCAGAACACTAAAATTTTAGTACTCAGTTGTCTGATTAATCTGTGCCTCAGGCTGGTGGAGGCACTTTGGCTGTTCTGCAGAGATTTTCAGGATCTGAGTCTTCCATGAGGCATGGGACAGAACTTGGGGCATTCTCTGGGAATCCTTTGAGCCAAAATCTGCTCTAATGGAGATGGACGTAGGAAGGGAAGGCATTGGGGTGACAGGCTGTTGGAGAAACCTTGAATTTGGATATACAAAGTAATGTTGTTAAGAGGAGGGCAAGTGAAATTTCTGTATATAAAACTTCTTGTGTCCATATCTGTGGCCTTCAACAGCCACCTAAAGCCAAGAAATCCCTGACAGTGACATAAAAATTCCATTTTTCCTTATCCAAATCCAGCTGGTACTTCACTCAGCTGGCCCAGCTCCTGCCTCATGGTTACGTGTGGAAGCCTGAAGCCTCCCAACCCCTCTGGAGCTGAGCTTTCATAGGAGTGGATGCTCCCTTAAATGCCCTCATTTGTACAAGATCAGCCCTGCTGCCTTTCCTGCTGCACTTAAATTCCCGAGCATCCCTGGGACGCTCACAAGCGCCTTGCTGCTCCCTGCACTTCTGTTTAAGGCAATCCCAGAAGATTAGGAACTAAAGAAAACCGTCTGCAACCTGGAGATTTAAAAATAGGAGCAGATGGCTGGAGCTCTGCAAGCAGCTGGGCTGCAGTTTGGAAAAGCTCGTGAGCGATTTTAAGGTCAGGCCTGCACTGTGGGAACAAACAGCCCCTGTAGTGTTTGAACTGGAGACTGAAAAATGAGCCACAGCAGGAGCCGTTCTCTGATTCTTTTCAGACTCTTGCAGGAAGCTTGTCCTGCTTTGTTTCTTCAGCCAAGCAGACTGGAGATGGGACTGGGCTGGCTGCACTACAGACAACATCCCTTGTCCAAATGCGGCGTTGTTTTTGCATCTCTTCCTTTCCTCACACACCTCATAATATTCCCATCATCTCTTATTTCAGATATTCTTCATTAAACTTTAACCTGATGTGATCCTTTTCTCCTCTGCTTCACACTGGGATATGCCATTGGGCCAGCCCCAGTTTTAGAGTCACAGAATGGTTTGGGTTGAGAAGGAACTCAAAGTTCATCTCATTCCAACCCACTGCCTTGGGCTGGGACACCTTTTGCTAAACCAGATTGCTCAGATGCCAATTCCACCTGGCCTTGAACAGTTTCAGGGATGAGGCATCCACAAACTCTCTGGTCGTAGTATTTTTCTTTGCTTAGCACCTGTCCCTGATGATGATGATGATGATGATGATGATGAATTTCACACCTTTGTCACTGCCTTAATAAGAATTTTTTCTCTCAGTTCTGCAGCTCCTTCCCTTGTTGACTTTCAGAGCAATGTTCTTCACCCATCAGCACACCAGGCAAACAGCCCTGGGCTGCTCAGCTCCCACCTCCTCACAGGGCTTCTGGCACATCCATGGTTGTATTCAGGATATCCATATTTTGGAGTAGGTAAAATTAGCAGTCTCTCCTTTCATTTTCCCTGTGAAAGAATCTAGTGGCATCCCCAGCAGGACAGCTCTGACTCGGACTGGGAACAATGGACCCTTTCTTTTGTTTCTATTATGCTCCTTGTTTTGAATTTCTTTATATTTTTTTTTTTTCCACAGAAGAAAGACATTTTCCTTAAACATATCAGGTTTGAAAAAGATGCCCTAAATCATTTTACAGACTTGACTTTCCTTCTTAATTTGTGTCTAGAGCATTTGCATAGAATGCTAAGGAATTTACTGTCTCACAGCTGGCTGAAAATACCTGGATGTTCTGTGTGTTTTCTTGCTTTTATCCAGCCACCTCATTAGAAGTTGAAATGACAATAAAAATTAGGCTGATAAGCAAACAGGGACACAGCACAAGCGTAACTACCTGAAGGCAAAGCTCACATCTCTTCCAGTGGGCAGCAAACCTTCGATGGCATTGCAGTGGTGAAGGACATGTGCCATCCTTTGGTGATGGAGTTCTGAAGAATATTTGTGTTGGATAACAAAACTACATCCCTGCTGTGTCAGGGCAGGACTTGAGGACTGTGAGCCTTTTGCAGAGAGGTATCAGTGCAATCTGAGCAGCAGAAAGGCACAAATCCTGTGGTGGGTACATTACCCAGCCTGTGTTTGCTGGCATTATGTCACCGAGGAACACTCCTCCTCCCCTGAGCTCAGGTAGAGACAGGAAACCTAAAACCAGCATTTACTCCAGCTAATGTGATCTTCAAGCATTTTTTTCCATGGATTAAGTCATTTCAAGGCTTTGTCAGACAGCTTAAAACAGTCCGAAGGGGGGCCAGAAGAAATGACGGCTGCTAGACGGGGTTCCAGTTGTGACTGAGAGGTTGGCAATGGCTGAGCTGGGAGAGGGAAGTGCTGCTGCCCACGCAGATAAGTCATTTGATGGAAAAGCTTTGCCAAGCCAAGGCTTGCTGCAGTGGAAAGCACTTTGTCTTCAGGGTTCTCAGCTGTGTCAGAGCCCTCTTGCACCACGGGGAGTTAATGCATTGAGTTCCTTTGGGTGCTTCTTGCACAGCATCCTTTTTGCTGCCTGGGAAAGAGGGATGAACAGAACACACTGTGGTTTAGCAAGGGAAATGCCCTTTGAAGACAACCAAAACACAGCCTGAAGATACTGGGAAGGGATAAGATCAGTGCAGCTTGCCAAGGGAAATCAGCACAGCTTTGGCCTAAGTGTGTCAGACACAGAGAGGTTTCTCCCAGGAGTTGTGTCTCCCCTGCCTGGCCCTTACCAAGGACAAAGGCCAATTCTTGACCTCCCAGTGTGACAGACACAGTTTGGAGGTGGAGTTTTCCCTCCTCGCTCTCCCAAGGTTGGCTCCAACGAGGTGCAGAGACCCTTTGACAGCCTGACAAATGTTTTTCAGCACCATCCAAGTGCACTTCTTAGTTTAGACCCCTCTTTCTTCTTCACAAAGTGGCTCTGTGTTGTCCTTTTGGCATCTGGAGACAGGGTTTGTTACTGACCAGTCTGAAGGACTCTGCTCTTTAAAGAGAAATAAAAATAGATCCTTCAAACCAGCAGAATAAGGAGACAGTGAGACCCAAGTGATTTGCCAGGAAGTTCACATGGGTGGGATGCCCAATGTGTTTTCTCCATCCCTACTCACAAAGACTTGGGTGTCTGCCTTTAATAAATACAGCCAGCAATGAAAGGAGCTGGAAAAGGAAGGGGCACCACCAGGGATGTGGTCCAGTTAAAGGAAAAATTGTGACTTTTTAAACTTTATTTAAAAATTTGGAGCAACTCTTCTATATGGACTGACTGAATGCTGGTCTGTGACAGGCTTCAGTGGCCTTGCAGGCACCAAGAGTGGGAACTGGTGTTTCACACCCAATCAGGGTGGGTTTTTTAACATCTCTGATAAATTCACAGCTCTTCCAGAGATGTTCTGGTGTCCTCTGTCACTGTCACATCTTGGAGCCTGAAGCAGGGCATGGGTGTGAGGGTGACTGTGTCCATGCAGGAGGATTTATTTACAGATCTCATTTCGTGGCCAAGGCGCAGGGTGCAGAGTGCCAGCTTGGTGCTGGGCCAATATTGTTGTGTTCTGGGAAAACACAACCAGAGCTCCTCCTTGGATTTGATAAGAGGTCCAGTTAAGCACAGCAGAAGCCAAACCATCCCAAATTCCAGCTGAGTGCAGGCTGTGATAGCAGAGAAGTTGCAGCAGGCAGCTTTCAAAGAGCATGAGCTAATGTCTACAAAAGGAGAGTGGAGGAAGGGCCCTTGGTTTTTCTCTGGCCTTGGACAAATCGTGTTAGGCAATATTTGCTATCCTGAAGGAAAAAGAAGCAATATCCAAATAAAAACTGATAAGAAAACCCCCCAAAACTGGGATGTTTGCAGAACTTCAGAGTATTCTGGTGTCCCACTGCAACATGCACCTGAATATAGATGTACAAGACAAACACACAAGAAGTACTTTTCTTCCTCTTAGGTGAGATTTTTGAAGATGTTGGACTGAATTAGGAGCTCAGATCTCAACACTGTTTTCTGGGGACTTCTGCTCCTAATTCACTCACATTTCTGAATGCCTGTGATATGTCATTGCCTCTGTTTTCCTCCCTCAGACTGGGGCAGAACTTCTATTCTGAAACAGGGGTTGTGTGTGAAAAGTAATTGTATTTTTACATCAACTCTATCACTAGCAACAAGCTCTGTCTCAATATTTTAATACTGAAACTGCAAAAGTGAGATTTTATTACCACACAAAGCTCCTGTGAACTTTAATTACTTGAGACCAGCAAATACTCTGAGTTACAGTTTCCATATCACATTTATTGCCATTATTTCATTGACATGATTACACAGGATAAAGTTATAGCAAATATTTCTAGCTTAATATCTGTTTCTTTGGGTTTGAGGGTTTAAATGTGGTCCTTGTTGCACTGTAGCTCTGTGGGTGTTTTTAATACTTTAAAAAGGCAGGGCAATGCCTTAGCAAGAGCTACATCAAACAGTAAAATGTGTAATTAATTAAAAGAATACTCTGGTGTCTCACTCGATTTCGTACTTTTTTTCTTCTCCACATTGTGCAGAATTATTGCTTTTTTAAAATTCAGATATCCTTTACTTTTTTTTTTCCATTACTCAAAAAGCATTCCATGCAGTGACTATAAACAAAGCACCACAAGATGCCACCCTCTGGGTGTTCCACCAGCTCTTCTCTAGAGAGCTATTAAGGAAGAAAAAGGGAAGAAACAAGAAAATGTTGCTTTGAGCTGAGTGATTCCAATTTCCTTGTCCAAACCGGAAGGATAGAAAAGAAATAAACACCAATAAACACTACATATTTCACTATTTAAAGTCCTGACTTTCTCCGACAACACTGTGATCTGGTACTTCTGCCTTCTTGGAGCCTTCTGAAGATTTTTTAAATAACTCTCTCCCTTTCATAATTTTACAAGTGCTTCAGAGGAGATAAGAGGCTGCTGATGTAGTTTTGCCATTTTTTAATAGTTTTCAACTGACTTGTGCACTTTATTGCTGATGCTTCTCTGATGTCATTAGTGGTTTACAATTAAAAATGTTTTATAAATATCTCCGTCTCTTCCTTCATAACTGTTCCTCTTCACCCTCTGCAGAATTATTGCTCAAGCTCTCATCTTTAGCCACAACTCTGCCTTTTCTCCGGGGTCAAGTGGAATGAACTCTTGACCTTTTCAAACTCACAGAAGATAGACCCAGGAGTAAGGGACTTACTCACAGCCAGACACAGTTCCTGGGAAACTCCCAGGGCTGCAAAATCGTCACCCAACCAGTGGTGATGGCCTCTACGTGCTCTGTCAGTGTGAATAAGATGCTCACAGAGATGTGAGTTACCTCACACTCATAGCTGGGTCTTTCTGGTCAAATGAGGTTCCAAAAGAGAGAAGAAAAATTAAAAAAAAAATAAATAAAAAGGAAAAATCTGTTTATTCTACAGCAAGAACAAAACAGACCTGATAAAAACTCCAATATTAGTCATATAGTCTTTGGAAAAAGTTTTATCTAGGAGTATGGACAATGCACACAATAGTAACACTCAAGGAAATAAAAATCCTTAAAGAAAGATATATCTATAAAATAATCAAAAGTTAGCCCTCATGCCCCAAGCAAAAGCGGTTATATGTGTATTGAAAGGGGAGAAACAACCCAACAACAAAATCAGAAGCAAACCTCTCCATCTAGAATGTTTTAAAACATCTCTTGGGTTTAGTTGCAATAGAATTAATTTTCTTTTTAGTAGCTGGTTCAGTGCTGTGTTTTGGATTTAGCAGGAGGATGATGGTGACACCATGCTGATATTTTGACAGTTGCTAAGTTGTGCTCACCCTAAATCAAGGACTTTGCAGTGTCTCGTGCTCTGCCAGTGAGAAGCTACACGAGGAGCTGGAGGGGAGCATGGCCAGGACACCGACCTGAACTGGCCACAGGGATGTTCCATCCCATGGGACACCATCACTTGTCTTTCTTGGGTTTTACATCCCTCTCTCCCTCTCCTTTTTATAATAATTATCATTATTGTTCTCTTTTACTTTTTTCAATTATTAAACTGTTCTTTTCTCAAGCCACGAGTTGTACATTCTTTTCTTTCCTGATTGTCCTCCCCAGCCCATCAGAGAAGGGAAAGAGAATGAGGGGTTGTGTTGTGCTTAGTTGCCCACTGGGGTTAAACCTTGACAAAAATTTATATTCCATGTTTTATCCACAAGACACCACTTCTTTCTGGGCTGATACTCAGAGTTTCAGCAAGCCCACGTTGATGGGTGTGATCAGAGGCAAGCAGTGATCTAATAACCGTGGTGAGAGGCCTGCTGTCAGCATCAAAGGCTGCAGTTCTGGAGACTCGAATTCCAGCTGGGACATTCTTGTGTCCTGTGTCACACAAATCAAGCTGTTCCCCACACTTTGCTCTCTCATCCTCATCCAAACTTCACATTGCAGAGTCACTTTGGTGTGAAAATCACACAAACAGTTCTTGGGCAGGGCCAAGGTGTCAGGAATGATTTCACTACTTGGAACTTGTCAGGAAGTGAGATCTGCACAGGGGCATTGGCTGAAGTGGTGAATCAATTTGGGAGGCAGATTTTTGCTTCTTTCCTGCTGTTCGTGGGGGAGGGAAGGGAAATGGGTGTTTCTTCCCACTCATCAGGGCAAGATAATGCATTTCACTGCTCATTTGTATTGTCCTTACACAAGGAATGCACGTTCACACTGATGACTGCACCTCATTGCTGCCTGTCCTATGATAAATAAGGAACTTTTCGAGCCTCCTTGCTCATCCTCCAAGAACCTACCAGAGCAGAATTGCTGTTGCACAAGTTCTGCCCTCCCTATATCCCACAGCACCAACTTCCCAGAAGTGATGCAGATTTATAAACATTTTCCTGCTTCTGACAAGGCCTCTTGGATAAGTTTACAACTCGGCTTTGTTTGCAGTTGATTTCTTCCTGTAACAAGCCTCTCCCCACCCTGGCGTGGAAGCGGGGATTTGATAGTGTGTGGCTGTCCTGCCACAGCAAGAGGGGAATGAGAGAGGGAAATTACTGCACTTCCCCTGTTCTGAGCAGAGAGCAAACGGGAAGCGTGATGACTTTTGCTGTTTCAGAAGTCAGTGGGTCACACTGTCCGTTTCCAGTGAGATGGCTCAGTCATTCTCAACCCTTTTGTCTTTACGAGGAACAAAGCTCAGAAAACCACAAAACCGAGATGCTCCCTGCAGTTTAACTTCCTGCAGGCTTGTGATCAGCTGGGAGAAAATACGGATGGAACCACCTTTCCAATGAAAATGTCAAAACCCTTCAGACAACTCATTGATGTGGAAACCTCATAGTTCTATGAAAACGGTCCAGTTCTGTGAGCAGGAGGGCCTGGGGAGCTGCAGAAAAGGTGTAAAAGTCTCCAAGTTGTTTCTTTTTCTCTTTAGCCACTCTTTGGCAGAATTGTCATGGTTCTTCTGGTCACATTTAGGTTGGAAGCAATGCCTTTGACATGGCATTGACTTTTGCATGAAGAAGTGTTCAAAAGAATCTTTAAAATTTTGTTATATTTCCTTTTTGTCACAGTATGCTTACAAACACTGCAACTCTGCTATTAAATAAAGCAGAGGGACCAGAGTGAGCCCAGACAAAGCTGCAAGGATGGAGAAGCTGGGTAAGTAAGATCCAGAAGAAGCCTTAAAGAACTGGGCGTGTGATTCCGGAGGGAAAGGAAGATTCGTGATTTACTGAGGATGGCTAAAATAAATGTTACATAAGAGACAAGCATCAGTTGTTCCTTCTCATCATTATGGGCAGGAGAAATGGGTTTACAAGACAGCAGGGAGAAATTAGATCAAATATTAGGGAAAACATCACAACTACAAAAAAATCTTCGTAACTACAAGGAAAACTAGGCAGTGGATTTGGTTGCCAAGGGGAGCATGTGAATTACTGTCAGTGAAGATCTTTGTAGCTGAACAGCCATCTGTTGCAGAATTAAATCTCCATTTTGGTGTTAGATTAGAGTTAAAATACTTATTATTGCTGCTGTTGGAGCTAGAGTGAGTCTTGCATAACTGGCTTTCATAATTATGGATAATCCAATTGAAACTTACTTTTTTCTTGTTTGTTTCAGGTTTTGTTTTCTTTTTTTTCCCTTTGGTTATTCCTTGTGTCTATGAAGGATTGTATAATAAAACAACTGGTACATTTTGCTTTTCCTCCTATTTATCCATCACAGGAAACCACCAAAATATGGCAAATACAATGGGATAGGTGGGGAATATATCTCGTGGTTCTTTCAGTAAACCTCAAAAATCTGTTTGCATCACAGGAAGCTGAATAAGCTGATACCCCCTCGTAAGGAAAAGAGGTGCAGATATGCCTTAGTCTCGACAGCAGTGGGAAAAAAAAGCCATGGGGAGCTGTCCCTTCTCTGTTTATCACAGAATCATTAAATCATTAATTAAGATTTGACTATTGTTTCTTCTTTGTTGGAAGTACTGATGGCTCTTTTCCTTTCTCAGGGTTTAGTCGAGGAAGATACAAACTTCTGGAGGGTTCGAGGAGCTTTGTGGCGTAAGCAAAAAGGGCAGTGATCAATTCTGATTTTTAAAGACAGTGCTAAGGAGTGGGGAAAATAGAGAATTTGTTGGAAAAAAGAAGAATTTTTCACAGAGAAAGACCCTGAGCCTTTGTAAACTCCTGTTAAATTTTGGAGCTGCTCAAGGGTCAGATAAAATATGGCAATCAGATCATGGGTATCCCAGTCTGTCTGAAGAGGCTGGAAAGGCTAAAACAGAGGCTTGGTTTATTGGATTAATCTCATCATTTCTACTTTCTACTGAGCCCTAAAGATGGTTCCAGGATTTCAAATATGCAGTCTTCAAAATTAAAACAATGCCTGATCTTTCCAGAAAGGCAGTTCAAACCTGTCCATGAAAAGACATTGAATCTTCTGGCTTGTTGAAAAAGAGTCAGAATTTATTCTTCCCCCAAACTTGAAAATGTATCACAAATCATCACAGTTGTACCACTTAACCACTCCTCTATACTTTCATTTGTATTTCTTGCTGTTTTCCTTCAAAAGATTTTAGTCCAGTTTTTCCCTAAGGTGAACAATTTGTCTGAGCTGAGAACTATTTCCATGGCCCTTAGGTTTGTAAGGAGAGAGCACTTCCATGTCATTATGTCATTTCCTCAAATAAGGGTCTGTGTTGCAAGATAGAGGAGTTAATTACGGTTCTCTTTTCTCTTTAGTCATTCCTGAATCACCACGTTGTGTAATTACTCAGCTACTGCTGTGCAATCAAAATAATAATATGTGTCCTACTTTTCTCATCACTGCTGTAACCAGTGCAAGCAGAACCTTTACTTTTTGGCCCAGAATGTGACAGTGTGAAACCACCTGCAGAATAACCACAAGCACGGGCTTATCTGCGGCCCACAGGCCACCAAGAGCGAAGAGTTGACTTAACTCATCTTGTGCCACTCTAACACTGCTTAATTAACACCGTGGTCACCACTTGGGTGTCACTGGCTTCATTACTGGGCTTGTTTTCCTTCCAGTTTGAGCTCCCATTCTGATGGGAAGATGTCTGATGATAATTACTGATAATTAATAAGTCTCTAGAAATTAAGATCTCAGAGCAAGCAGTTGGCCACTGACCTCACCCGAGTTTGACCCTTCTTCTGAAGGTGAGTCTCTGTCCATTTAGTCTAGAAGCAGCATATCATAAGCACTTCGAAATCAGTGTGATGGGTCAACCCTGTCTGGATGTGAGGTTCCCACCAAGCCACCCTGTCACTGCCCTTCTCAGCAGGATAGGGAGGGAGGGAGGGAGGGAAGAAAATAAAATGGATAAAACTCACAGGTCAAGATAAAAGCTGCTCAATCAAGCAGAAAGTTGATGCCTGATGCAAAAGCAAAGGAAAACAAAAGATTTATTCTCTACTTCATGTCAGAAAGTGCTGTCCAGCCACTTCCTGAGAAGTAGGGCTTTAGTACACTCGGTGGCTGCTCTGGAAGTCCAACATTGTGATAACAAATGTCCCTCCCAGCCCCTTCTCTTGGCTTTTATTGCTGAGCACATGTGATACGGTGTGGAACATCCCTGTGGTCAGGTGCTAAGAACACCATGTACGGGCCATTCATTTCAAAGTTGGACTTGATGATTCTTGTGGGTCTCTTCAAACTCAGAATATCCTGTAAGGTTTGGATCCGTTGTCCTGACTGTGTTCTTTCCCAAGATCTTGCCCAAAACCAGCCTACTGGTGATAGAGAAATGTTGGAGAAAATCATAGAATCACAGAATGTTTTGGGTTAAAGAGAGCTTAAAGGTTATCCAGTTCCACTCCCTGCCATGGGCAGAGATATCTTCCACAGTCCCAGGTTGCTCCAAGCCCCGTCCAGCCTGGCCTTGGACACTTCCAGGGATCCAGGGGCAGCCACAGCTTCTCTGGGCACTCTGTGCCAGGGCCTCCCCACCCTCACAGGAAACAAATTCTTCTTAAAATCTGAACCAAGTTTCCCTCTTCAGTTTGAAGCCATTCCCCCTTGTCCTGTCCCTCCAGGCCCTTGTAAACAATCTCTCTTCATCTTCCTTGCAGGCTCCCTTCAGGCACTGAAAAGCCACAATGAGGTCACCCCAAAGCCTTCTTTTTTCCAGGCTGAACAACCCCAATTCTCTCAGCCTTTCCTCCCAGCAGAGCTGCTCCATCCCTCTGATCATCCTGATGCCTCCTCTGGACTGGCTCCCACAGGTCAATGCTGTGCTCAGCAGTAGCCAAAATGCTCTTGTGTCCCCGGCACCTTTCTAACCACCAACACACAGCTCAGCTGCTCTGTGGAAAATTAATTCCACCTCAGCCAGATTAAATAGAGTCAGGGACAAGATCCAGACTGAAATCTGGACACTTGGTTTGCAGCATCTAAACACCCAGGTGCAGGAGGAGAAATTTCTGACCTAGGCACTTCATGTCCTTGTCCTAACCTGATATGTGTGGACATTTGAGAAATGCCAGGGTATTGAAGATCCCCATGTTGATGGATTCAGGGAACACCTGTGCTGTTCCTGCCCAGCTGGAAGCTAAACAGGGTGAACCAGAGCAGCTCAAATATCAACAGCCACATATGTTCATGTAACTGAATCCAGTCCCAGATGTCTGGACAAATATTCAAGTCCACGGGGACATTTCCAACATGTCAGGAGGCAATTTTCCATTAGGAAGGTAAAAAAAGTCACTGCCAAAAGAAAGATATTCAGCCCATCCCTTATAGGTCCCATCACACTGCTGCTCACCCCAGGTCATGAGAGAGCAGCACTCTGTGTGCTTGCTTCAAAATGAATTGGATTTGTTAATGGGCAGCACAGAGAGTGAAGCAGAACCACAGAATCCTGACTTTTCCAGCATCCCTGGTTAATCAATTCCATTTTTGAATGCATAGTACTCAGGTTTTGCCATTAGTCAGGGGAAAAAAAAAAGACCAAAAAAAAGAAAATCTCAGTGGTGTTGTCATCAATCCACTTTTTCTCAACCTCTCCCATGATTATGATGTCCAGGGATTTACTGATTATTTTAACCTTTGGCCAATGATACAATCAAAAGAACAGCCAGTGCCCTTCCCAAAGTAAATTTGGCAGTAGGATGGCTTGAAAAAAACCCCTTAATTTTGTAAAGGAATGGGTTGTAATTTAGGTAATGAAATTACTATCCACCTGCTTAATGAAATACAAATGTTCCTTCATGGGTGAATTTTGCTTAGTCCCTGGTCAGGACAGCAGCAGTTTATTAGAGAACAGTTAGGAAAAAACACCCCCTGAGTTCTACCCTATTCAATGAAAAGATAAAGGTACCTAATCACTGCTTCTGTGAGACTCTGTAGTTTATTATTAATATTCTAGTGCTATATGAGATTTTCTCTATAGTGTATCAGGCACACATGGGTTTGCTGCTTACTGAGAGCATGGCAAACATTCCTATTTCTACTGACTAATACCATTTTTTTTGCCAGGAATTTTTCCATTAATTTAGAAAAATAATATCCTATTTATACCTTATTCCTACTTATTCCTTCAGTAAAACTGTTTTGTGATTTTACAAGGTTTGGAACATTTGCTCAGTGCAGCTCATTCTGAAGTTCATCTCAGAGACGTGAGAGGTACTGGTGGTTTGAATCTGTTTTCTAGAAAAAAAATGGGCAGAAAAATTGTCTTTTCTCTCATTAGTTTCTGAACTTCTTAAAAAAAAATTTGAAAAGTAGAATTAGATCCAGTTTTCTTGCCAGTTTGACTAGGAAGTGAATTCCTGGTATGGAAAAGAAAATATGCCACTTTTATAAACTCTTTTCTCCTTTCAAATTCTGCTTTGTTTCAAAGTCTCTCACTTTGCCCACCCCTGAGGAGAACTCTGTTGGCAGTGCACTTCAAGGACCAATCTTCTGTGATCGATGGAAATCCAACAAAATACGGGGAAATGTCTTGAAGAGACTTCAAGACATCAACCAAGCCACTGTCCAGCCCCGAGGCAGTCTCTGTCACCAAGCCCATGGTGTTTGTCTGATCTTTTTCAAAGCCCATCCAATGACAGAGATTCTACATTTCCTTCTCTTCGTTTATTAAAGGCTTTAATAATTTTTAATGTCACAAAGATTTTTCCTGACACCCCATCCACAATTTTCCTCCTGCACCTTTGGCCAGTGTCTCTTTGCCTGATCTGACAGAGCAAAATTATTCCTGTTTCCTTTCCAAAGGTCTTTTATAATACGAGATGTGTCAGGTCGCTGTGGTGTAGTGGGAGGTGTCCCTGCCCATGGCAGGGGGTTGGAACTGGATGATCTTTAATGTCCCTTCCAACCCAAACCATTCCATGATCCTGTGGTTCTGTGATGTATCCACTTCATCCTCTCTTTTGGCCAAACCATTGCTTTCCTTCCGACCTTTCCCCTTACTCTGCGTTTTCCTGGCCTCTCCTCAAACTCTCTGCTTGCCTCTGAGTTACTTCCAGCAGATCCAAAGCTTTCTTCAAAAATACTTCCTAAATAGGCTTCGTCTTAGACTGGTCAAGTTGCTCTGGCAGTTTGACTGCTTACCATCATAGGTATTGCTTTATGCAGGAAATGAGTGATTTCCTCACTTATACACCCAAGAATTTTGCCCTTTCTCTGGCATTGTGACATCACTGACATCATTTACTCACTCTGTGTAGCTACCTCAACTCTTGGATGCTTTCTTGGAGGCCTGTTGATTTTTGCAGCTGTTTCTGTCATAATTTATCCTGAAATCATTAACGTAGAAAGTGAATTCCTTTCCTTCTCTGATGTAAGGCACTGGTGGAGTATGACCTGCAAATAATGATGAATTACAAATTTAAGGACCATTTTTAGAACTTGCAAAGTCCTAATGAACAGCTAATTAAAAGAGAACCGAGAGAGAGAGAGGTTTTGGACCACACAGTAATTATCTTCCTGTATAGGTTGGGAAAGCAACGGTTTTCCTTCCAGTATTTCTGCATCCAAAAACTTCTGTTTGGTTTTTTTTTTTTACCCCTTTAAGAGAAATATTAAATGCAGCAAAATCTCATGTCTGGAAACATCACCTGGTGGGCAGCTGCCCTCTGCTAAAACTGGCCCCACTCCCCTACCAGGGGCAGCCTTCTCTCTTCCACTGCCAGCATTTACGTGGTGCCCTGGGGAACTGATTCTGCTGGGGGGAAAAAAAATGTTTATTTCTAGTCTGGATCAGCTCCCCGCTTCAGTTCCCTGCAATGTCCACAAATAGCTGTGGCAGGGAGGAAGCAGCCCAAAAGAAGCTGAAATGGCAGAGGGAAGAAGTGCTGAAGCACTGTGTGGTCAAGTAGCTGTGCCATAGCCTTGCTGCCAAGCTAGAAAATTTATCCCCGTGGAAACAAAATCAATCAAGCACACTGGCACAAACCCCCAATGCACAAATGCTTAAACAGATTTAATTTCGCTTGATAAAGAGTTAATGCTCTACATTTTGTGCTGTTCAAACAGCTTTAGTTGAAACCCATCAGCTCATTTCATACATGATATAAGCAAAACGATCAACCTCTTACGCTGCAATGACAAATTAATTTGACTGCATAATTATGACTATGCATATTTTTCATCTTAAAAATGGTAATTCCAGGCCTCGATTATAAAGCTTCTTTAAGCTCTGGGTTGTCTAAAGTTTCAAACATTCCCTTTTTTCCTCGGGAACGAAACATTCATCTGTCACGTCTGCACAACAAAACCGCCTATTCTTGGAGCTGTGGTTAAATGACTGAGACCCAGCCTTCCTCCTCCCCTCCCCTCCCACACCTTGCCTCTAAATTTCAATAGGATTGAAGAATCGTCATGGCAATAAGATTCTCTGTGAAACAACAGTGGAAACTGAAATTTCCTTTTTGTTTCTCTGTAGATTTGCCCTCAGTATCACAGATTTCACCACGGCGGTCTGTGCCCGTGGGTGTGACCTTGGTAGCCCACAGAAGCATTCCTGGCTCCATTTTCACTTTGGACACCACTGGTTGGATTAACGACTTCAAGAAAAATGCCCCCTTATAAGTTTTTTTCTCAATGGTGAATTCTAATACATTTTTTGGGACCGTGATCCTGGGGAAATATGAAGCTGTAGGAACTTCATCTCAGGAATGATAACTATTTAACTCAAATTTCTTTGCTTTTAGCTTTGGAAGATCCATGGGGCTTACATGTCAATGATAAGTTGTTACTGCCTTTTTTAGTTAAATTCTGAAATAATAATTTGGAGTATTAAGGTTTCCTCCATCTTTCCATCATCATAAGACACCTAAAATTATAGAATCATGGGCTGGTTTAGCTTGGAAAGGACCTTAAAGACTGTCCATTTCCACCTGCTGCCATGGACAGAGACACCTTCCACTAGATCAGATTGCTCCAAGCCCTGGCCATCCTGGCCTTGAGCATTTCAACTGTGGATTAATCTATGTGTAAATGTCTTTGTAAGTACAAGAGTTTCCCCAGAGAAGTTATGGAAACCCCATTCCTGAAAGTATTGAAATCCAGCTTGGATGGGGCTTGGAGCAACCTGGTGTTGTGGAAGGTGGGAACCAGATGATCTTTAAGGTCCCCTTCAAGCCAAACCATTCTGTGATTCCATCATAAGCAGGGGTCTTGTAGAGGGAGAAAAAGTGGCAGAAGAAACCCAAGAGGTTTCTAGAAGCTTTGGGATGTTGTTCTACGTGTAGGGACAAGAGTGAAGAAATAGGGATGGCAGGGCTGGGAGGAGGCAACAAGTTGTTGTGAAATCAGCCGGTGTCTCATAAACCACGCAAACGTTTAACACAAACTAAAACCATTCCACAAAAATCAGCAAGAGAATCCTTGAGAGAGCTGTGAAAAAGTCAGGTTTTCACCTTTGGAAAGCCCATGGGGACAAAAGCAGCTCCTTTTCCTGCATATCCAGCCTCTGCTCTGCAGCGGTGCCATCCTGATGGCAGACTGCCACCACTAGAAAACCTGGCAGAGGAGCTGCTGGAACAGGGAGTGTGTTGGTGGTGGAGGTGATGAGTGGAGAGAAGATGTAGTAATTACTGATCCACTGTGTGCCTGCCTCTGCTCAGGAGGAGTGTGGGAGTAGGCTTGCAGAGGTGGTGGTGTTCAAGGACTGGTAGGAAGTGAGAAGTTTGTGCCTGTGGAAAACGGGTCCTTCAGATGTGCTTTTATGGTGAAACCAAGCAGCTCGAAGTTCTGTTAGTTACTGTGGAAACTTTTTTGTTTAAATGTAAAAAAGAAAGGTCATTTTAATGGAATAATAATAATAAAAAAGGACCCAGGAGCCCATTATTTTCTTTCACACGTGTCTTGCTCCGTAACCACAAACAGCTGGAAATTTGCACACAACAGCGACAGTAGGAAGGAACTCATTTTAATGGAATGTCTGCGCTGCAGAGTGGCAGAATAAGGCTGAAAACACAGAAAAGCCAGGTTTTCCAAAATGATCTGTGGTGATCAGGATTCCTATATGGTGGATTTCAGCATAAGACCCCTATACACCAATATTCACTCTGCCTGAAAAGTGAAAACCTTTTGAAATATCTCACACTGGGCTTTCTCTGTGTTCCCTGGTAGGATGAAAAGTGGCAGGCAATGCCTTCTGTGGTTTTCATAGGCATGAGTTCCACAGCACTGAATAAACACACGGAACGGCTCAGATGTGGTGGCTCAATTCAAGCCTTCTAATGTGGACACCAGAAGCTTACTCAGAAGCAACTTATTTTTCTAATACATGGACCCAAAAAGTGCATCCCCGTGGAATGGGAGATGCTGCTCCTGTGAAATGGGATCTGTTTATGATCCTTTTTCAAACTCTGGTTGAAATGGCTGTGGGGTGCATGATCAGCAGGCAATTTGTGGCACAGCCTAAAGGTTATTAACCTTAAAGCACTGATGCATTACAGGAAACCTGATGGATGCTCAGCCAAAATTTTTTTCTTAAATCTGCAATGGTTTTGGGAAGGAGGGGAGAGAAAATATGTCTGAATTCTGGCATGAGCTTGTGATGACAGCTCTGGTCACGATGGTTTTATAAGATTTTCAAGGGTTATAACAATATTAAATGTTTGTAAGACAGCTGAAACTCCCTGTTGTAATCTTACTACTGAAAGCACTTTGAATTCAGGACAACCTGAATATTTAAACTCTCCTCCAGTGGGAATACAAGGTAATCAGGAAAATGCAGGTGAGGACTGAATATTGTCACCAAACATTATTTTGAAGGCGTGTGTGATGGTGAATTAAAACTTCGTGGGTTTAATTTCTCTTACCAGCTGGTTTTTCGTAACTTTACCAACTGAAAAAGTAGATTTAATGTTATGGGCTGAAATTTTTCCATGCTACACCTCTGCAGGGAAATCTTGCAGTTCTTGAGATTCTGTAGAAGCTTAAATGAGTTTAGGAAAAAGTATGAGAATTTGCCAGTGATAAATACATTTACAAGTGTTCATTTACCAGTCTAGAGCTTCACCCTCTGGAATGAGATGATTAAAACTGACAGGAACACAGCTCTCATTTTCTTTTAGACAACCCTTCGAAAGCTTGAATAATTAAGGCAAGGTATAAGGCTTTGGGGAGAAAGGAAATAAATCCTTAAGCACACACTGCAAGGAAAACTTGCCAACTTCAGCTCTCCAATGAAACTCTCTTGCGTTGGATATGCTCAGTTCTCTTCCAGACCCAACCTACAGCCAAGCCCTGGAGGCTTCATCGCCACAGACATTCCCAAATGTAGGTACAACTTCAGTTCCTCAGAGCTGTGGTGACTCTGAGAGGCTTCTTTCCAGGCTCTCAGCATTCCCACAATCTGTGCAGATAAGCAGTCAGAAGATATTTGAAATAATTGGAGAAAGATGAGTGGGTTTGATGGACAAAGAGCAGTGCCAGAGGTGGAAACAGAGTTGTAGGATGGACCTATCATTGTGGCAAGATGGGAGCTGGAGTTTATAAATTAATTTAAGGACTGGCATGATATGAGAATAGAAGAGCAGAGAACAATATTTGAAAGGGATTTCATATCTTGTGTCTCTGAGCCTGCAGTGTTAACATTTGTTTAATGTTGATGGGGAATTTGAAATCCTTCAAGGTGGTCCAAATTGTGACAAGTGAAATAGCTTTTCCTTTAGCTCTGAGTATTTCTGGGTATTCCTGGAGTGGGCTTCACCTGGCCTGCCTTGAAGCTCAGGATGAGGTGGATGAGCTCAGTGTGTGTGTTCCTGTGCTTTGACTAAAGGAGTTGACTGGTTGAGTTTTAGACACTCAGCTTTCAGAAGTCTGAAGCAAACTGGGAAGAATCCCCTGTGAATTTTGCCTTCAAATCAAAGCCCAAACAGGTACACAGCAAAATTTGTGTTCACATGCCTGTCAGTAGGCTTTGATGTTGCATTTGAAGTGTAGCACTGTGGTCATTACTCTGCATAAAAATACCCAGGTACACTGGAGACACACAAAGAAAAGTGTTTCATTAGAAAAAATTGACAATAACTGTAAGGAGAGGGTTTCTCTTATGCCAATCACGTTGATTTAATATGGGATTAGCACAACTTAGAACTGTCCATCCTTCCTAAAACCATTTTGTGTTAAAAGAAAGAAATGAGTCTTGCCAGGAGGGCAGAGAATTCCCATAATCTTGGCATCAGCCTCTCAATTCATCCAATCCAATCTTTGAGCAAAGTGAAAAAGTTGGAAAGCTCAGACAGAGCACAGAGAATTGTTAATATTTATCTCCCACTGCACATCCCCGTTACGTCACTTCTGTGCAAAAAGATAAATGCTTCAATTCAGCAACTGAGAGGAGAAAGAGAAGGCAAAAATCAGGAGAAAGATGCTAAGAGAGGCTGAAGAAGTGAAGTCTGCCTCTTGCTTTGGAACATGAACTCTTGTTCTTTTTACCACTGTGCTCTGCACACCCTGAGTCTGGCAGTGCTTGTAAGTAATGCATGAAAAAAAAAAAACCTTTTACTTCATTGTGTTTCAATAATTGTTCATTTCCTTGTGGGAGCAGATGGTCAGATACAGCTTTATTTTTTTATTTAATTATTTTTTTATGAGTCTCTATTCTCTGTATTTGCTTTGGATTCCAGTTAAACAAGGCAAGATGTAACCAAAAGTGTGAACAGCAGCAGAAGGGGACCCACATTGTAGGATCTTTATATCAGTTTATTTCTCTGCTTTCTTGTGACACGCTCAGTAATTGGCAGAAGCCCTTACTTTGTGTGTGTGGGCTTTAAAAGACATTGACAAAGAAGAAGAAACTGGAGGAGGGCTGTTACACCAGAGCAGCTGAGTTTTGATAGAGCTTTCTTTAATTTCAGATGGTGCAGTTTTATTTGTTACAATTTCATCTGCCTTGGTGGTGGCGTTGATGTTGTTTGACGTGTGAGCAGCTGAGATGCTGCAGGTAACAAAGGAGTGGAACCAGCAGGGATGTTTAGGGCAGGTGTAGAAAGATCCAAATCCATTAAAAAGCCCAGGGATCTTGCCGGTGTTTCACTTTGGACAAAGATTGGCAATCCAAGATCCAGGTTCACACCGATGTCAGGAAAGGTTTGTGCAAAGTGGGGGAAGGATATGGCCTTTGCTTTTGAGAATAATCCCATTTCCAGCATCTTCCTTTTGTGATGCCTCCTCTAGATCCTTTCTTTTTCCTGGGAATCTCTTCTCTGAAGGGACATTTCATGAGGCATGGCACAGCAGCTGGGGTGTTTTTGTGGATTTAGAGAAACAAACCACCGTGAAATGACTGCACAGAACTTTTACTGATGTGAAAAAGCAGATTCCTTTGTATCACCTGTGTGACAAACCCACTGCAGTGGGAGTAGATAAGTGTGATTGCTCCGAAGCAGAATATCAGCACTCAGTACTAACGGTTAAAAACACGACTGAAGCTCTCTGTAAGAACCTGCCTCATTTACCCAATAGAAACAGAATTTTCTTCTATAAAGTTGGTTATTTATGATTATCCACTGTTCAAAACCAAGTTTATGTGTTAGTGGATAATAAAAATCTCCTGCCATGCGTTGCATATTAGAGGATAGGTAAACAAGCCTTATCTGAGTATAAAATAGTGGAAAGGCAGCCCTCTGTTTTTGTTGTCGGTGTAATTTGTTCGTGTGCTTTCCCTGGACAACAGGAACTCAGCTTCTGGAGAGGTTTGGAATGCTTGAGAGACTGACTCTCATCTCCTTAAACTGAGGGTCTGCTGCAAGTATTTAAATGCTTTAGGGGGGTAAATGTACCTAAAACACAGTCTAGGAGTGGAATAAAGCTTTTTAGTTTATTTTACCTGAGTTTCTGTCATATCAGATCTGGCACTCAGTGACTGCTCAAGCAGTGGTTAGTGCTGACTTAAAGTGTGACAACATCTCCTAAGGTCAGGTCTTCTTGAAGGAAGAGACAGCAATTTAAATACCTGGTGCTTGATCAGCATCATCTTTTTATTTGAGATGCACGTGGTAAATAAAGTGTTCTCACAAATCTGGGGATTTAGGATGGAAAAGGGAAAAAAAAAAAGCTTTCCTGGACTGGTGAATGAGCCAAACAAGCTTTGCTCTTGCCATGAACATTTCAGAGAGCAAAGAGAGTTTTGACAGGCAAAATCCAGCAATGCTTTTTGCCAGGAGAAATAATTCAGAGAAGTGCAAATGGGTGCATTTCCTCCTAGTGAGGTTTTTCTGGGCACAGTTCACTGAACCAAGAGAAAGCTGCAAAAGAGATTTTCAGTAAATGGTTTGACTGTTTTTTCTACTGACTAATGAAGCTGCAATAGCTGTCATACACCATGGTTTGGGAGTTTTCCTGCATTCATTGTCCAGGGGGAAAGAACATATCTTGGCATGGAAAGAGGCATCAAGACAGCAAAGATGTTCAGGACAGATGCCAACTTTCTGTCATCCTGCTTACCACTGCATTTCTTAGTGAGGAGCTGAGGGGCTCCCTAAGGTACCTGATTTTACTGATCTGGATGACATCCCTGGGGCATCCCACACATCAGATCTGCACCTCCTGGGGCAGGGCAATGTCTGTCCTCTGCTCCATCCATGCACAGTCACCCTCCTCTCACACACACCAAACTTCACTCAGCCTGGAGAAGGAGCCCTGCTTCCCATTGCTGCCTCAAACTGATCCATGGCACCGCTGCCTGCAAATTGGCATGAAAACCACATCCTCCTAAAAGTGCAGTAAATGGGAAGCAGATGATCTTGCAGGGCATACATGTGGAGATAGGACATTTTTAACTAGCAGGGACCAAACCCCAGAAAAACAAATGCTGTGTAATTAATCCAGTGCTCTCCAGCAGCCTGAGAGCCTCAGATTTTTGCTCAATGTGCAGTTCAAATGCTCTGCAGGCCAGCATGAGGTATGGACATTGACATGGAGGGGAAGCACCAGTTTATTGGGATGGATACAATCTGCCCTCTGAATGAACGGAAAGCCAGAGAGTTATTTTCCAAACTCCCTGAATATTAATCTTCTCTGGGTGGAAGAAAGCTGAGCCATATGCCAGCCACCTGTTCACCAGGCAAGTCTCATCCTGGGTTTATTTTGTGTTTTGTCTCCGTGTTTTTATGTCTGTGTTCACACACGCAGAGCACAGCAGCACCAGTGGTCAGGGCGTGGAGCTAAGTCAGAGAGTGTCTGATCACAACTGCTCTTCTGGCACTGGGGACAGTGGTCATGGCTGGACAAGGCACATATTTTTTATTTTGTGTGAAATAGTCCTGTGCACCCCTGCCCAGTGGGTGCATCCTCATCAGCCTGGGTGTAACAGCCTGTGCAGGTTTTGGCCTTTGCTGCCCAAAGTTCTCTGGATGCCTTCAAATCCTTTTGTGGTGCCCATATAAATCTAAATAAGGGCCAAACAACTGAATGATGTTTCCTGCTATTAAAACCCTGGGTGTCACTTTTTTTTCTTTCCACCATCAAACCAAACCAACAAATGCTTTGGTGCAGTGTGGTTTTCATTCCCAAAGAAAGGAGTTTTGCCTCCCACCCTGTGTAAAGAAAGGCAGATGGCAGAAGGGAGGGAACAGATTCACTCCTTTTGGGATGAAGAGATCTTTCAGGAGACAGTTTTGCAGTAAATGTCTGTGATTTCAAGACAATGTTTCTTTAGAGGTTGGCAGGGGTTTGTCTGTGCACAGGTGGGTTCTGTAGCTTTTCCTGCAGTGCTGAGCCCTTCCCTGTTAAGAAAATGAGCCTGGCCGGGTGCAGTGTGTCTTTGTGGGGCCAGATTTAACAGAGTCCAGCTAAAGTTAGGCTGGAAATGAGTCCTGCACTCAAGCTCAGGCCCGAGCAAAGAGATCTTTCATTATGAACTCGGCCAGAGGAATTTATAACCTTTCCTGTACCGAGCTGTCTCTAACAGCTTGTGCAGAGACAGTGGCAGCCTTTGGAAAACCCTAAGCACAGTTGTTTGTCCTTCAACCAGCCCTGCAGCTGCCGAAGTAGGTCTGGATTTAAGGCCTGGTGAGATCCCACCCAACCCCTTCCAACTAATCCCCCGAAACTCTGCTCCCTGTAGATTTCTGGAAATGTCCACCCAGAATGTGATTTTGTGGCAGAGCTGAAGAAAAAGGAGGCTGAGTGTCTGGAGAGTGCACAAGAGCATGGAAATGTAACATCACCAGGTATCCATCCACGTGTGAGGGAGGAAGGGAGGCAGAGGGAAGGGACCCACTCCCAGAGTCAGGACACAGCCAGGCTGCCAACACAAGTCTGAGGGTTTTATTTATGATCCCACGTGCTGTTGTCTTGCCAGCTCTTCTTCCATCTACTCCCATTCCTTCCATTTTTTTTCTTTTTTCCGTAATTTTTCACATTCCAATATGGAGAGTCAGTTTATCAGAGTGAATCCTTGTGCCCTTGTCCAATTCCTTGGCATCGCGCTTGCTTGTTTGTGAGGGTGTGTTGATCTTTAAAAATAGGGCAACCCATGAACAATTACAGTGATCTGATCTTTCTTGCAGCATCACTCTTCATTTATTGCATCATTTCTGAAAACTCACCTCAGTCTAACACAGGGGTCTAACTAAAGCACATTAAATAGCACCCTGGGGGTGTTTATTTCTCATAATAGAATAAAAACTGTGGCTAAACTATTTTTACAAGATATGGAAGGGGTGGAGTGGCAAAGCTTAAAAAGGTTTGGGGTTTTATTTTGCTCAAGTATAACCATGCTTAAAAATATATTTCACTTTCTGTCTGAGGTTGCAAGAGAACTTGGGACAAATTGCTGTGCTGGCCAGAGGCAGATGCTGGAGACATTCTTGCTTTACCATGTCCAAACATCCTCTTCCACTTCATGAAGGAGCCAGGTGATGTCCTACCACGGTTGTACTCCTGTTGCATGTCTGGCAAGAGCATTTCTAAACAGGGAGGGTGAAGACAGAGCATTTCGTGTTCCCAGGAGTTGGATCAGAGAAGCACTGCAAGGATTTTAGTAGGATCTGAGGGACCTTAGCAGTTCTTCTCATATTTTAAGGATTATCCATAACTGGAATTGATTTCCATGGTCTGTGATGAGGCCCTGGATCAAAAAACCACTGAAATAAAAGGAGAGATTCCATTGGTTTCCATGTGCTTTGGGATCAGCTTGTTGCGTGAGCTTCCTACAAAGCTCATCTGGAGGCTGCCTAGGTCAGAACTTAAGCTCGGGGTTTCCTGAGATTTGTGCTCTGATTCGTGTGGGATGACATGAAAGGCAGAGGAATGAACAACGAGATTGTTCCTTAAGACCAAGGCTGGGGATACAAAGCAGAATTTAGGAGCAGCACATTTGTTGCCAAACTGCAAACGAGTGCCTTTGTGCCTGTGTCCTCTCTGGGTGAGCATGGCCAGGAATCGACAGTGAGCCCACAAGGAGCAAACCACCTTCCAGGAAACACCTGGATTTGGCAGCTCCACAAGAAAAAGAAACTGCAAAGCCCAACCTCTGCCTCACCCAACACATGCTAGTTATAAACGAGGGATAAGGAAAATCCCTTTCATCTGTGCAGATTCATTTCCTGCCTTGGGATTCTCGGACTTTTCCTTCATCATCATAAATCTTTTCTATGGAACAGTGCTGTCCTCATGGATGGGGCTGCTTATCCCAGCTTCTGATCTGCTAGGGAACAGTGAGCCCCAGGGGAGGGAGAAGGGTTATGGTAGAAGGGTGAGTGCTGTACAAAGCAGAAATTTATGGAGCTGTGCTTCCCAATCTTCTCAAATGTGCCTGATATAATTCCTTCCTTTTCTTTCCCATCTCTACTCCTGTCATCTTGGTTCTTTCCCTTCTTCCCAGTGCTTGTCTATAGATAAACTCTGAAGTTTTGCATTTGACGACCTGAATGTACACAGAAAAATTGTCCTACCAACTCTGTGAGATGCTAACCATCCTCTCCCCCTGGTACAACCTTGTACCAGCCAGAGGTCTTCTCCTGCTTTTTATTTTCCATATTATCTGGCTCTTCACTGAGAAAATGAAATACTTCTATTTCAGCTGGGATGGTAAAAAGAAACTGCACAAAAAAAGGCTGGTCTGACCCATTCCCTCCCTACCATGTGGCCTGTCCTGTAGAAGATGAGATTCCTCTTGAAGAAGTAAGTTGAATTACTTAAATATGTGTGAGTGGTGTGAGGATTTTGTAGGCTTCCTTTCTATTCCTGAAGGCCACTGCAGAGGGAAGCTCAGAAGAAACTGAAATTTCTGTCTAAGCATGGAATATAATTCAAATTTTTACTCTGGCCACCTATTTTGGAAAATAACTAAGAATGTTTTATTATTCAGGTGTAACAAAAATAAAGCCAGCTACAAATTCACAGGTATAACAGACAGAGATGTACCACAAAATGTTAATAAGATGTGTATTAAGACATTTCAGTAATATCAGCAAGATGAATTTGTAGTATCACAGCATCAGTACAGAAAATGTGCTGCTACAACATCACTGCTCCAAATCTGGCAATATCTAAGGACAAGAGGGGATTTGGATGTCTCATCCTGCATAAAATATCGAATTCTACAATGAAAAATGAAGTCCCCAGATCTCTGTAATCTCCATAATGCAGATCAGAATTTGACCTATTTCTTCAACCAGATTTTGGCTATTGGTGATATCTCGAGGTTACATGTACAGGGTGCAATATAGTGCTTGGCCCCTAATTACTAAGGATAAAAAGAGGTTTAAATCACCATGGGGAGATTTTACACAGGCTGCCCAGAGAAGCCGTGGCTGGATCCCTGGAAGTGTCCAAGGCCAGGTTGGACGGGGCTTGGAGCAACCTGGGATAGTGGAAGGTGTCCCTGCCCATGGCAGGGTGTGGGACTGGAGGAGATTTAAGATCCCTTCTAACCCATTTTGTGATGATTTTGTTATTTTACCCAGAAGTAAACTCCTCCATTGTAGGTTTATCCACTTAAGGAGTTGATTATTTTCCATATTTTACTCGTCTGGTTTATTGCCAGCTGCGGTCAGCCTAGCACAGCTTTGATGTTTCTCACAGAGTGGTGCATCCACACTTTCTGGCAAGCTTTGGAGCTCTGAGGTACTGCTGTGAGCTCTGGCTGGAACTGTGCACAGTCAGGGATTTGGGTAATCATATACAGGTCACAGCTCATCCACTAGACAAAAAAGCCCCCATAATTCCTGGTTTCCACTCCATTTAACTTCATCAATCTCAAAAAAAATACTGTGCAAGTGGGAGCTAATCACTGCACCATGGATCTGTATTAGTGCTCTGGTCAGGATCAGGAGGGAGTTTTCCAGGGATATCTCCTGGCTATCCCCACTTGCTGCACCCACACTGAGGGATGCTCTCAGGAAGGATCATCTGCCTTCTTATGGATAAAGCTGAACTGAAAGGCAAATTCAGGGTGCACCTGCTGTGCTCTGACCAGTAGTAAGAGTTCAGCCCATGGAATTAGGCTGTGGATAGTCAGGAATCTGCACACATGGATGCAAAGTCCTTGGCACCTAAGGTTTCACTCTCCCAATCCAGGGGTGGGAAGCAGATGGTATTTAAGGTCTCTTCCAACCCAAACCAGTCAGGGATGTACGAGCACTTGACCTGCTCTTGCTAAGGCAGGTGTAGCGATCCTTTTTGTTGCTGACATAAACCAGTAAGCTCTCATTTTCCAATGAGTTGAATTGTCTTCTGAGAGTGTTTTCCTTCATTAACTATAAAAAGAAAAAGAATGAGAAAAAAGAGGATTGTATTCACAATTAAACAGATCAGTGCCTTGGCCAGGTCCTTCTCCTACAGACTCATATTTAGGCAGCTAATTTTTAAGCACTTCAATAAATGAAATAAACCTTTCTCAATGTCAGCCTTAAGTTCCACTTCAGGCTCAAAACGAGCGTCTCCCCTTCCCCAAGTGAACTGGAGGAATGCACGGCACAGCTGTACAGCTGTGCAGATTTTAGGTTATAAAAACATTGAAATGGGACCCAAGGGGCAAACCATGTTAGACTGGAGTTAGATTTGCAGCCTAGAGCTTATTCGTTCTGTTTTCTGCTTTCATCTGTGGTAGCTGAAGTCAACTTACCCTCACTCAGCGATCGTGTCTGATAGAGGAGCCACTTAAACTGAAATGGACTTTGACTGACATTATAGCTGAGCAACAGTTGAGTTTGGCAGCAAGAAAAACAGGAAGAAAACAGCTCCAGAAAAAACCAGCCCACCACAACACGATAAAAACTGAAAGGAAAAATAGATGGCAAAATTGGAAGTAAGGAAGCAGAGAGTAAGAAAATGGAGAAAAATAAAGAAAAGCTGACAGAATCCTGTATTCATCATGCTGCCAGCAGGATTGTCTTGCTACTGCTGGGGAGAAAACGTGGTGTAAAATCCAGCATTTGTACAAATTGTGTAAGATTTTTAACAGTGCCTTTATGAAAGACTGGCGTGGGTTTTTATGTTTTAATGGATGAGCTTCCAACCCCCCTGATCAATACATGTTTCAGCATCAGATTGGGCTGTATCCACACAATTGTGCAATTGAGCTTTACAAAAGAAACACAATGAGTGATTTAAATTGAGTTTTGCTTTGGGATTCGAAGACGGGGAAAAAAGGCAGTCAGGGATGACAACAGAATGGAAGCACCAAACAAAGCAAAACTGACAGAATAACTTAAAAAGCTGCCATTTAACAGCAACTTGTGTGACAAATCATTCTCTTCTTTTATAGCAATCCTACTTTTCTACTATAAAGATCATCTACACCGTAGGGTACAGCGTGTCCATCGCCTCCCTCGTCATTGCCGTGACGGTTCTCATTGCATTCAGGTAAAGGGGTCCTCCAACCTCGATTCTTTCCAGAGTTCTTCATTTCTCAGACTGCAGAAGGCAACATTAGACATAACAAAATAATATAAAGAGAAATTCAGGTGGATAAAAATAAAAAATTCCAGCCATGTTGGTTAAATAATATGAAACTGAAGCTGGATATTAAAAGTGATCAGAGAGAGCCAGGAGTAAGAAGATTCAGATCTGGGAAATAAATCATGACTGTCTGTTGGTGAAACTCAGCAACTGACTTTGATCCTGAAGAACCAACAGAAAAATTTACTTGCTTTAGGCTGGAATTAAGATTTTTTCCATAAACTCTGTATGCCTGCTTGTTATGGCTCCAGGGAATTTATTAATAAGAAGAATGTGCACAAAGGACTTGATTCTGAATCAATGTTCCTATGGCATTGTATAGATTACTCTTGAAAAATTTGCCACTAAAAACATGTTTTAAAGTTAACCTCAGAATGTGGTCACATTTGGTATGAATTCTTTGTTACTGAGTTATCCATCAATTAGGTATTTTCAGGTCTAATTTAGAGTATGTAAAGTATTTTATCATTTAATGTAGATTTAATGTTTCCTGCCATGTGGGACTTATTTTGTTAATCTTTGTTTATTTCTTGTATTTCTGAGAGACACAAGAAAAAAAAAAAAAAGAAAAAAAAGAAAAGGAAAAAGGGAGCAGTTTTATTTATTATCATGCTGTGAGAATCAGGGTTCTCTAGGGAAAGTGTCTTGACCTCTGCTGGTTCCTAGTTCATGTCTGGAAGCCACCAGATATGTTTATTGACATCCACTCTGACCTCAGGAAAACCAACCAGCCCAAATGAGGGGAAAGAAAGAAACAATGGACATAAGGAGACGCAGTAATAGGGAGGAAAAAGTCATACTTAACAATGGGGTTGACATTTGAGGTCAGCAATAAAATTCTGCACACTCTAGGTGAACTTTCAGATTAGGTGACCCTTAGATTACTGGGCCTAGATGGAATTCAGCTTTTAGTGGAACTTTTTGGTTATTAACTAAAATCCTCATCTCCAAATGAAAATGTGAAGATGAAACAGTGCAACGCCCTCAAAAATCTGTATTTTATAGCAGTCGAAATTTAATCTTAATTAACTGGGAATTTAAGGTAGACGTGTAAATTGAATTTAAAGTAGATGTGCCAAATTGTTATAAAGCTCTTTTGTGCTTTCACTTAATTCATCAAAGTAACTTTGGCAAAGTAAGGAAAAAACCCCTAAAATTCTGGATAGCAAGGAGAGAGATTAAGATGTAGACTGTGGCTGAATTCCTTCACATGAGGAAGTTTTCTGCCTCTCTCTGGAAGAGCTCCATGGACCAAAGCGTTTTTCCCAAATGTGTCTGAAAGTACCTGAGATGAAACAAGGGCTTATTGCTTGTTTTAATTACTGCCAGCACAAGCCAGTTAATTACCTCAGAGGGACCTCTCTTCTTTTCTTCCAGGAGGCTCCGCTGCCCCAGGAATTATATCCATGTCCAGCTCTTTTTTACATTTATCTTAAAGGCTATTGCCATTTTCGTTAAGGATGCTGTCCTTTTCCAGGAGGAAGGCATTGATCATTGCAGCTTCTCTACAGTAAGCACATGAAAAGCAGGATATTGTGATATTTGATGTTTTTACATACTATTTATATATGATTTTACTTCTCATGCCTCTTTTTTACTACTTACTGCTTTTTTTTTCCTTCTAAACTGGTAATGAAAATTATATAATTCTTTTACTCAGCATATTTTACTTCCATAAATGTGTACATTATGCCCTCCTATATTCTTAAAGCACCCATTTGTGATCTTGCAGTACTCTAAGTGAAATTTAGACTTTGACGTAGCAACGGAGTAGTATCATTACCCTGTTATGTTTCTATAGTCTGAAACTTAAAATTGAAGATCTCTGAGTACGTGACAGAACAACTTTTAAAGCTTATTCTTCTGGAAATGTTGGATTTCCTGTTCTGGCTGGAAGCTCTGATCTATAAACCACAAAGCACTCAAGGTACCGGGCAATCAACTTTGCTTTTATCCAGCCCCAGATCTTGGCAATGTGGCCAAGGTTTCAAGCAGAGATGTATGAGATGGTTCTTCTGCACTGCTCACAGCCACACAGAAGTTTAGAGCTGAGCATAAAGAGAAAAATGGTCCTTGAACCTCTGCCCAAGGAGCATTTGGCACTGAAGGTACTCTCAAGGCAGTGCATTTGTGAGAGAAATCACCCACCTGGGAGCCCAAGTCATATTTCTAACACAGAGATACAAAGCAAAATGTGGTGGAGATTCCAAGGTGCTGGTTAAAGCCTTGCTACTCAGAAATCCATTTTACATTTGAAGCTCTCAATGTAAACATCATTTGACAGGGAGATCTTGTTCTTGGTAGAACTCAGCCAGAATTACAGATTTCTACCCCATGGTCAAATCAAACCATGTATCCACAGCAATGCCTGAACTTTCCTGTTCCCTAGACTGAATGCAAGATCTCTGTGGTTTTCTGCCACTACTTCATGATGACCAATTTCATGTGGCTGCTGGTGGAGGCTCTTTACCTGAACTGCCTGCTGCTCTCATCCCTGTCTCATGGAAGAAGATATTTTTGGTGGCTGGTTCTCTTTGGCTGGGGTAGGTACGGATTTTACAGGAAATTAGTAAAAGGCAAGATGTTAAATGAGGCTGTTCAGCTTGGAGAAGGTAGGATATGGTCACAGAGATCATAGAGCAACTTCCAAGGTGGAACAAGGTTGGAGAGGGACTTTTCCCAAGGTNACAGAGATCATAGAGCAACTTCCAGGGGGGAAGTTTCCCAAGACATGGAGTGATGGGACATGGAAGAAGTTCTTTACTGTGAAGATGGTGCCGCTTTGGCACAGGTTGCCCATGGAGGCTGTGGACTCCCCATCCCTGGAAGTGTCCAAGGCCAGGTTGGACAGGGCTTGGAGCAGCCTGGGATAGTGAAAGATGTCCCTGTGGGTTGGAACCAGATGATCTTTGAGGTGCCTTCCAACCCAGGCCAGTCTATGACTCTATGACTCTATGACTCTATGATTCTATTACTTTATGATTCCATGATTCCATGATTCTATGATTCCATGATCCATTCCAATTAAAAACACTGGATGTGGAACTCAACTGATCTAACTAAAGTACCAAACCTGGGTGTTGCTTCCATTTTACTTTTATGTGCATACTAACAAGAAGCAATCAAGTTTTTTACAGCAATAAAGCCCCTGTGAAAGGAGTGGAAAATTAAGTATATTTGGGAATGCACACAGAAGGAGAGATCCAGTCTTAACCTTCTTCTCCCACTGAAAACACGGACACCTCTAGAGAGTTATAACAAACACCAAAGTTGGATGTTCCTTGCTCCTATTTGTGCAGAATAGTTATACAGTCTGGGAATTTTTTTTTCCTAAGCAGGAATTTTTTTAGTCCTGATATTTTTGAGCCCATCTTTTTTATTGGGTTATTGTATGAATAAAGGAGCTCTGTCCACTAAATAACAGGGGTGGCATGAAACAGTAACATCCCCCCTAATTTTGTTGTCTGGAATAAATGGAATTGTTCATGCTTAGAAATCTGAAACCAAGTGGGTGCCCACACAGAGTTGGTGTGGGAAGGAAAAAGCAGAGAACTCCTCTATGGCAGGTGAATGCACTTGGCCAGAGGCATTTTTTGGTTGGTTCGGGGAGGGAGGGAAGGAGGGAAATCCACACCTCTTACCACCAAAGGTTAAGGTAGGCCTGACAACTCAGCCAACTGAATCAATTTTGTGTTTTAGGGACTGAGTGTAAAACAATTCCTGTTACAGGAACGGACACCGAAGGGTAATTCCAGCTCTCAAAAATGAGTGATCTGTGTCATTGCAGCAGAGTTGCAGTGGACTGAGCTTTGATTAATCATACCTTATTTTAAAATATCTGACAGGTTTTCCAACACTTTTCACCCTTATATGGATATTGGCAAAATTCTACTTTGAAGACACGGCGTAAGTCCTTGTTTCCTATATTGTTCTATGTTCTTGGGTCATATTTTAATTGATTGCAGTGATTACATACACACACATCTTTTCCTAAACTTACTCTTGTGTTTGCAGATGCTGGGATATTAATCAAGGCTCTCCTTATTGGTGGCTAATCAAAGGACCTATTATAATTTCTGTGGGGGTAGGTACTTCTGAGTTTGCTGATATTAATTAGAAGAAAAAAAAGACTTTTGAATTAAAAATGGGTTACTGTTTGCTGACTTGTAGGAAGAGGAATGGTAAATTTCTACTGTTAACTGCCTGTGTCCAATGCAAACTAAAAAGTTTGTCTTTCAAACAAATTAAAACTTTCCCAGAATTGTCAGTTTAGTTGAAATTAATAGCGAGTGACAAAACCATCCTTATAATATTTGAAAACAAAATTTTAGAATAAGAGCCAAGAATCAGCCATAAATTTTAATACAAATTTTCAAGGCCAACAGGTTTCTGTTCAGAGATAACAGCTCTTGAGCCTGGCATTTTTTGAATAAACTGATGGATTTTAAATGATTATCAGAGATGATTACTCCCACAAGTCATTAAACCCAAACAGTGTTTGAGAAAGCAGTTGATGGGTGACCTTAGGGCCAGCTATTAAAACCTTAATTTAATTGGAGAACAGATGCATGCAATTGAGGGGTATGGAATTATAGAATGCTTTGGATTGGAAGGGACCTTAAAGATACACATAAACGATGGGAGTGAAGAAACTCAAGTTGAATTCTGGTCAGAACTCGCAGTGTTTCAATAAAATATTTCATTTCCTTCTACCTCCATTATTTTCCACCCTTCTGTCATCCACATGTGAAGTCGAGGGATTGCAGTGATGACTTTTTCTGCTGCAATGTACACAGAGTACCATTAATGGATAGAATTAGGTTGGACTCTGGTTAGATGAGGACGTTTTTAGGCAAAATTAAGTGTTCAGCCTCACCTGAGGAAGAGCTGGTGTGTACACACACACAAACATGAACAGGGAGATCCCTCTGATCAAATCCCTCTGACTGTGGAAAACTGAGCAGCCTCACACCCTTTGAACAAAGCTGTGCCAAACTGCAATCGTAGAAAACTTGATTTGCAAGTTAGGATTGCCCCTAACTGCCTTGGAGCTGGGCTAATGCTCCTCAGAGGCTCCTTCAGAGCCAACGAAGGGAAATACACACTTTTGGCAAGTGATTCACCTGATTTAAAATAAATGGCTCCCTTGGGAGGAGGTGACCTGTCCCCAACCCCACCTGAGGCTCCACTGACCGTCCTGGCTGGTTCTGCACTGCCTGCAAAGGCAGAATGGGCTGAGCAGCTCTGATGGAAATATCTCATTGCAGAGGTATTTAGGCAGATAAATTCTGCTAATAATGTCCAGAGAGATCAGCCAGAATTTAATGCAATATTCATCTCTAAAGAAATTCCAGCTGATACGAGCTGCAAAAGATAAAAGAGAGTCACACAAGCTATTGATGAAAATATTTTGCTGAACGAAGTGAAATTCTCAAGTTTTCATCTTCAGCCATTTCTTCAAGCAGGAATGCAACTTATTTAAATTCTTGAATGCTGCCAACAGGAATGGCATTAATGACCTTACATTGAAACTGCACAAATGACATTATAACTGAAATAAAATAAACCCAACAGATTTTCACTGCAAAGTTTTACATCAGAAATTAACCTTTTCTTTTTCTTCCCTCCCACCCCTCAAATATTGTGAACAGGTCAATTTTGTCCTATTTGTCAACATCATCAGAATTTTGCTGAAAAAACTAGACCCTAGACAAATCAACTTCAATAATTCTTCTCAGTACAGGTAGTGTATGGAATAATTTTTAAAAAATCAATTATTTTAATAATAAAAATTCATATAAACTTTTCTAAACAGAGAAGCACTTACTCAGTGTCACAGACAGGCTCAGATTAATTGGTATTAAATTATAGAAATTCCCAACCTTATCCCATTTAAAGGAAATTAGTCAAAGGATGAGACTCAGTTCACTTAATATTGGCCAATGTGATGTATTCAGATCTGATGTCTGCCTTCCAATTAAAATCAATGAGATAAGAAAACCATTAATTGAATCTGCATTAAATCTCTTAATTAAGACAGGAAAAATTACCCTCTCTAGCTGCCTTTCTCTGTATGAGAACTGTAAAGGAAGCCTGTATATTTATTTCTATTTTATATGTATTTTTATATATACGAGTTTCTTTTTAACTTCTGTGGCACACTGAGTGCGTTAGTCTGTAAACAATATTCACTTTCTTCGTCTCATGTCCTGTGCTAGACGTCTCTCAAGGTCAACTCTGCTTCTAATTCCATTGTTTGGAACCCATTACATTGTCTTCAACTTTCTCCCAGAATACACCAGCCTGGGGGTTCGGCTTTACTTGGAGCTCTGCATTGGATCTTTTCAGGTAAAATTACCACAGATTCTTTGGTTCCTTCTTAGTATTTTTTCTAATTTAACCTTGTGTTCTCATGACAACAAGTACTGCACAAAATAAATCCTTGGATCCTGAAACCAGTGTCTGCTCACAGAGTTCCTGGTTCTTTGTTGAGTTTAAATATCCGAAGAGGTGACAAATCGTACCTGGATGCAGGCTGGACTAAAGATTTTTGCAGATTTTGTGAATACAAGGCCCAGACTTTCAGATAAATGTGTAAATTGGATGGCGGGCCAAAGTCAAGCAAGGAAAATCTTCTTTGCTACCAGTCATTGTCCTCCTGCCTTCCCTGACTTCACTAACAAGATCAAGCTCACTGGGGCTGATTTAAATCATCCAGAGGCAATCAGAGTTATAGGTCCAACCCCTTTGCTAATTCTTTGCCAAAGAATAAATTGATAATCAAACACAAACAGTGCCTGGTGTATGTACCAGCCCTACACAGGCTGCTGTCCCAAGGAATGCCACATCCCTTCCCTCCTGCAAATACTGGGTTGATGCCCCCACAGCTCTGGATTGGCACACAGGGCATGGACAGCTTGGGGAGTTTGATGCCAACAAGAAAAACTCCTGCTCTGGTGTCACTCCAGGCAGTTTTGCTCCCTGAGTTATGAGCTGGGCAGGACCCAAATGCCCTTTGCTTCCCCCCCTTTTCCCTGTGCTGCACCTCAGTCCACAAGAAGCAGCTGTGGGAATTCCTCCAGACCTCCCCAGGGAACAGATCTGTCCCTGGATGGTTGCATGGGATCACTTGTCATTGAGCATCACCACCAATCCATGAGTTGTGCTGGTTTATTCCTCTTGAGGATTGAATCCATTGTGTTAATCCTGCCCAACAGACCCTGCCCACAATCCTGATCCTCTGTACAGGGAGGGAACCTTCACTGAGTTAATGAACAGTTTAATGAGTAATTTAATAGACTAAAAGATTGAGGTATTCAGCCAGGATCTGGTCATGTAGGTCCTTTGAACTCCTAGGATGGTCCTGGGTTTATCTCAGTTCAGAATCTTAACAAACATGTGCAATAGACCTGGATTTGGTCTCATCTGATACTCTGCAAACACACAGGAGCTGACTGGAAAGCTGTGTGGGCTCCATCCATGGATTTCCTTCTGAAGTCTCTGTTTTACAGATTTATAATGTGCAAAGAATCAGCTCTCAATGTGTTGGACTGGAGAATGGACCAAACTTTCATCATCAATTACATCTGTTAATTCATAGTGTGTTACTGACTTTGATGAAATGCCACTAACAAGGTGGTTATCTGGCTGTTCAGATTTATTGGAGATTCATAAATTATCTTTCAATTTCTAGCAATCCTTCCACCTACAGTGATACTCACTAATTCACATAACACATCACCACCATGAAGTCAGATAATGGAAGTGGCTTTTTCAAACTCTGTTACTCCTCAATGCATTTTCTTCTGGTCTTTTTCAGGGCTTTATTGTGGCAGTTCTTTACTGCTTCCTGAACCAAGAGGTAAGGAAATGATATGAACTATAACTTCTACAATATTGCTTTCACTGGCAAATATAGAGTTAACAATCAGTTCAATCAGTTTCATACAAACATAATCAAACCTTTCATTTTCTTGTGATTGTTAACACGGGTAACAATGCTGATGAATTTCATTTCAATTATCTTCATGGGAATGAAGCCATCTAGTGGAGAAATGAAATTCTACTACTTTGCTATTCCATCAAGTATTTTTTATCCTTTCTGCATATTTTTGTCCTATGGCAGGGCTTGGAAAACCCCTGCTAAATCCAGATCTGAAAGTACAACCTGCTGCAGTGCTGCAGAGAGATCTCCATTTACTAAAGGTCCATGTTTAAATTGGAAGGAATTCAAATGTATGAGCTCTGTCCAGCAGTGAGATATTATTTTTTATTATTTTTAATAGTTTCATGAAGCATCCCAGTATTCCTTCATGTTAATAAATCTGTTTTTCTGTTTAGAGTATTTAAGTCAGAATTTTACTGTTGATGGGAGAGGAGTCTTTTCTTTTAGCTTAGTATCCATGTACATTTACATATCAAGATGTGATATTAATGCATCTTAAATGAACTACACAGAAAACATGACAGTTTATCCTCCATATTTTAGAATATGTCAAAACTCTGGAATTTTCCCTTCTTTTCTGACTCCAGAGTAGCTGAGATTGCTCCTTTAGAATATGACTGGGACTCAGTTTCTGACTAACACTCTGCTGGATTCTGTCTGCAGTTCCTAAAAAGGAGAATCCTGTTCCATATATGCCCACCCCCCCCAGAAAGGACATCCCCTATAGAGACAAAGGTGGTTTTAGGAGATGGTTCTGTCCCTAATCACTCTAGGCGCCCTGGACTGTATTGATTAAATCTTCATTTTCCAAGTTTAAAGTCTGGTTAAGCTTTCAAACAGTATTTAATCACCTACATGTGCCATGGGCCAAACTTTCTGAATTGTGTCAGAGATTTCTGAAATACTAAATTAAATATTTTTAAATATATTAAAATTCTAAGCCTTTTGGTTGAGTTTATGGCCATGAATTATTGGCTGCTTTACTGATACTTGTGTTCAGATCAGACTCCTGTCATTAGTTTATTAATGACCCCAATCCCTTCCAACCACAGACCACAGCTCTACATCCAGCTTGACTTCCCAGGCAGACAGCACTTCAATACAGAAATTCCCTTCCTATTAAACATCTGGGGAGGCACATTCCTGACAAGAATCAGATGTGACAGGAGGCTTTAGTGGGTGGCCTGGCCCCACTGTGTGTCCCTGTGAACATGCCAGTACACCATACACAATGACACAGCTGTCAACAGCTCACAGCAAACATCTCCTGACTGCTGCTGGCTTTCCCCTCTTCATCTCAAACTGCAAAGCAGCATTATTTCCCAGCCGCAAACTGCTGAGTGCTGATTAAGAAACTTGCAGCAGATTATACTTTTCGAGAAGCAGATGGAAGCAAGACAACATCCCTTAGCAACTGAAGAAGAGCAGGCAATGTGGAGAAAATATGTTTAATTGTGTAGGCTATGTTGGTGAGATCGTTAGTAGAATAAATATTCAAAGGAATCTTGAAAAAAAGGAGAAGATATATTAAAAAAAAGCTGAGAAGACATTTTAGTAATGGAGAGAAAGTAATATAGTGCTAGAGACCTCAAGTTGAGCAATGATAGAGCTTTAGGAGACGTTTTCATCAGTGCAGAAGGACGGCCATGCTGAGACAGGATTCTACTTCTCCATATCTGCTAAAAAGGAACCTATCTTGGACTGAGATGTCTAAAAACTTTATTATTTTCTAGCCGCTCTTTCTGTCCTGATTTTTCCCCACTGGGCTGCTCCCCAGCAGTATTTAACCACAAAATACCCTTTTCCTTTGTTCCTGAGGTGCAAACAGAAATCGGCCGGCGGTGGCACGGGAAGAGATACGGGCTGGTGCCGGTGTGGAGGAGGACAAGGTGGACTGTGCCGTCCAGCTCGGGGGTGAAAATGACCACGTCTGTGTGCTGAAGATGGCCTCAGGAACTGGAGGGAAAAAAAAAAGCCCCAAACAACAAACCAAAAACCAAACAATAAACAAACAAAAAAAAATATTATCAAATGTAATGAATGTCGTTTATCCGGAGCAAATTGGAAGAGGTTTCACTTCTACAGTTCTGACCATGGGGCTTGCAGGACGAGCATTGCAGGGACAGATGAAACCCTGACTGGCCTTCCAAACACAAAATAACCCTCTCAGTGACAATTCTGCATCACAGCAAACACAAACCTCACCTATTGTGGTTCATTTCTGTGCTTTCACTGAGAGACCATGAAGTGCCTAGGAATGGACACCAGTTGTACCCTCCAGTGACACCACACTTGACCACCTCTGGAAAACAGAATTCAATTCTATTTCAGTGGGAGCTGGAGTCTATCCAACTAGTTCAAGCTTTGTTCCATGTTTTGATTCCGCAGATATGCAAAGAAGAAACCAAAAGTCTTGCTAAACTCCAACACAATGACTAAAAAGTCCTTTTATATTGTCTCTTTATATTGTCTCTTCAGCAGCAAAAAGATTCAAAGTTCACAATAAAACACTCTCAGGTTCTGATGTTATTTCAGGAGCTACGGGTTAGAAAATGTCTGACAGCCAAGTAGCAGGAAGGGGAGGCACTGGGAAGGCCAGGGCTCCAGATGATAACCATTAAGGAAATTCTTCACAAGGAAATGAAAAAGAAAAGCCAACTTTGGCACAGAAAGAGAATGAGACCCCCAGGAGATGGACTGGGAGACTGCTGGGAATACTGCTAAATATTTTCTTATGTGTGACTGGTTTTGCTCTCCAGTGTTGTAAAACATTCAGAAGCTTGAAAATAAACTTGGATTCCCAGTATTTGTGCTTGAGTGGTTTTGTTTTGTTTGGTTTTGGGTTTTTTCCCACAATGGTGGTTGTAACCTGTAGATTAAAGGATTGATTAAACTTTTTGATGGGAGCATCAGGGCTTGGAAAGGAGTGGAGAAAGCTAAGCTGTACCAACTACTGAGGATCATTGCATCAATACACTTTACCCTGCTCTTCTGAACATTTCAGTGAGCTGCCAAGTCTAATTCAGCAACAGAAATGATAATAGAGAAATGTGGTTGTGCCTTCCTTCCCCCTTTGCTGTACCCAGGTAATTACAGCTAACTTGAAGAAGTGGAATGTTATTTCACCTAGTTTTGGGATAAAAGCTGACTGTCCAGGAGGCATTTTCCTCTTCCAATTAAAAAGGAAAAAAAAAAAAAAAAAAA
>VZTJ01004207.1:0-37703 GCA_013397795.1 Orthonyx spaldingii | reverse complement strand
GCTACTGTTTTAAATGAAAGACACCTCTGCACTCAGTGATGTGCTTTGGCAGTTTGTTTAAGTCAAGCTGACATCAGGCAAAACATTAAACTTACCTGACATTGTTTCATTCTTTCTCTGTTGTTCATTGAGGTTTTTTTGTATTTTCGCCTTTTTCACAGATCGGGAGAACCAGTCCATCCTGATCACGTACGTACACCCCCTGTGCGGGTCCCTGCAGGGCTGCCCAGTGCCAGGGGANGCTGCCCATTGCCAGGGGATCTCCTGCCTGACCTCGCACCCTCTGCTTCTCTCTTGGCTTTGACAGCGGAGAATCCGGTGCCGGGAAGACTGTGAACACCAAGCGTGTCATCCAGTACTTTGCAACAATTGCAGCCAGTGGGGACAAGAAGAAGGAGGAGCAGACTTCAGGCAAAATGCAGGTAAATTAGTAGACACGTGTTGGGGTCAATGCTTGCTTCTGTTCCTGTCAGGATTTTTGGAAAGGATAACTAGCAATAATTATCACCCTGCAGGGAACGCTTGAGGATCAAATCATCAGCGCCAACCCACTGCTGGAGGCCTTTGGAAATGCCAAGACCGTGAGGAACGACAACTCCTCACGCTTTGTGAGTTGCTTAACAATATAATTCCTGAAACATAGTAAACAAGACTTTATGTCAGTCATTCTTTTCTGTTTTTCAGCCATCATATTTTCAAGAGTAAAACTGAGTTTTCTGACCATGACTTTGCCACTTATCCTAAAGATAATTCTCCAGATTTCAAAACACAAAAAATTAATTCTGTTTTATATTAAAATGCCAATTAAAATAGCAGATCATGTGTTCTTTCTCCTATAACTATTGCAGTGTTAAAAAATAGCTCTGTTTATTTTTACTTACATTTCTATTCATTCTATAAGAGATAGACAGAGTGCCAGGAAGAAAGGGAATGAGGCTAGGAGAGAAGGGAAAGAAACAAAGAAAGAAAGAAAGGGGTGGGAACAGATATTTTGTAATTGAATAATATATTTGCTGTATTTCAGATTTAATTAATCTGAAATAAAATTGTTTATTAGATCACAATGCAGATTTAAGCAGCTGAACTACTTAAATTGCTATTTCTGTATCATTAACCTAACTGCTCTCTATATGCAGGATATAGTTAGAATAATTTGTCTAATGAATTTAACACATTCCTTCACATTTGTACATTCAGCACACATAAAATACAGTTGTGCCACTGCTGACTATTTTCATGGTCAAAAATGAAAAAGACAATTTTATGTCAGTGGTGGAAATACAGATGATTTTAAGAAACTATCCCTAAGTAGAAATCTTGTGCCCAGTGGAATAAATGGCAAAATTCTTCATTTCAGGTATACTTTTTATGTCGTAAATCTTAAGACACTTTTATTCCTTTAAAGGGCAAATTCATCAGAATTCACTTTGGTGCCACAGGAAAACTAGCTTCTGCAGATATTGAAACATGTAAGACACTTTCCTGCGCAGTTCACAATCTGTCTGTTCCCTTGTCTATCCATACAACATATTTTCACCCCACCATCTATCCTGCCTTCCCTGTTTTTCTTCCCATCTTCTCTTTACTTTCTCTTTTTTTTTTTTTTCCCCTTGTGGACTGTAAGTGTTCATTATTTTATCAATGTTAACAATGGAATAGATGAGTAAAACTTCNCAGATCTGCTGGAGAAGTCCAGAGTCACTTTCCAGCTCAAGGCGGAAAGAAGCTACCACATCTTTTATCAGATCATGTCCAACAAGAAGCCAGAGCTAATTGGTAGGAAGAATTACTAACTTGGAGGAAGATTGTTGAATATCAGCTCACACTATTTCTTGCTTGACTAAACTAAACCTACATGACCCATCTTCTTGTTTTCAGATATGCTCCTCATCACCACCAACCCATATGACTACCAGTTTGTGAGTCAAGGCGAGATCACTGTTGCCAGCATTAACGACCAGGAGGAGCTGATGGCTACAGATGTAAGTAGTAATTAAGAGTATTGTACCTATTATCATCTCCTAGGAGAAGCTTTTATTTTACTCTTCCTGTTGCAGAGTGCCATTGACATCCTGGGTTTCACTGCTGATGAGAAAACAGCCATCTACAAGCTGACAGGGGCTGTCATGCACTACGGGAATCTGAAGTTCAAGCAAAAGCAGCGTGAGGAGCAGGCAGAGCCTGATGGCACTGAAGGTACCAGCAAAATCTTCGGCTGACCTGTTAGAAATAGAAGTGGCAATAATAATTCAGTATTTGGAAGATGGAGTAGAAATGTGTTTAGGTGAGAGAGTACATAGGTATGAAACTGCCATCCAAAACACACTCTATTTTCAAATACTGCCTAATCATTATGTGCACTACCAATTGCATATATGTCCATAAATCTCCCCTGAGCTACCACTCTGGATTAGAATAGCTTGCTCAGTATCCTTAGACTCACTGAGAAAGGATTTTCTTTTAATTGTTTCCGCTTGATATTTAAAGAAAATAAAAGCATTATATTCAGTTATAGAACTTCTACTTCAAAAATCACTTTTTGGGGCAAAATTACTAATGAATTCCAGGATTAATTTTTAATAAATACATTGTTTCTAGATGTTTCTGTGAAGATTTTTAAAGACACAAATAGCCTTTAGATGTTCTGCTCTGTAAAACATTCAACACAAAGATGATTTTGTTTGCATAACTGTGTCATGGTTCCTCTGAGATGCAGGAAGCAAAATTTGATCACAAGGACATTCAATATTGCAGTTGTTTTGGAAAGGGTTCATCAATCAAAGTGCTGCATGTCTTACTAGTCTTAATTTTTCTATCTCTTTGTCCTTGTAATTAGTTGCTGACAAGGCTGCCTACCTGATGGGTCTGAACTCAGCAGACCTGCTCAAGGCCCTCTGCTACCCCCGAGTCAAGGTGGGGAATGAATACGTGACCAAGGGCCAAACTGTGCAGCAGGTAACAACTTGGCTGGGAAGCTCTGTCTTGATCTACTCTCTTCCTTGGCATGCTATTGTTCTTCTGCCCCATTCTTCTTTGGTTTAGGTGTACAATTCAGTGGGTGCCCTGGCAAAGGCTGTCTATGAGAAGATGTTCCTGTGGATGGTTGTTCGCATCAATGAACAGCTGGATACGAAGCAGCCCAGGCAGTACTTCATTGGTGTCCTGGACATTGCTGGCTTTGAGATCTTTGATGTAAGGATTCCAGGTTTGAGGACTGCTTTTGCAGGAAAGGATTGTTATATCAGAGCACTTGCAAGTAGTATTCCTCTGAAGGTTTAACAAGCTAGTCATTTGCGATTTTATACAGAAAAAAACTCCTGTCATTTTCTTTTATAGTGAGAGCAAAATCCTCTAAAGCTCCATCAGTACAAGCAGAGTCATGTTGTTTGTGTAGAAGCAGCAAATAGAATTTTATATGTTGTAACATTACAACTGTTTGTGCTTAATGTTAAGGATGAAATAACCAAAAATAATTACAAGAAATGTATAAAAGAGCTTCTGGAGCAGAACTAAGAGATGCATGGGCAAATATATAACAAGTTAAAGATGTTCAAACTATTTAAAGAACCAAAGAATGAATAGTTAGGTTTGATCAGAGATATTGAGTGTTTTCAATTTGAAGACAAGATCATGCACTCATCTTTTTTTGCGGAATAAAAAATGCCAAAGTATTTTTTGAATTTTAGGAGATTCACTAAGAAAATCTGTTCCATGAAAATCCCCTCATTTTCATTATGTAGGTATTTCTTTCTGGAGCTACATATAGGTTCTCTTATGGTGTAGTTGTGATAATACAGTTGTGTTTTAGCTGGGGAGATTTATAAAGGGTAGAGGAGAATGATGAAGAACTGGGCATATTGATGAGGGTTGGATGTTGTGGTTTTTTTGCACTGAGCAGTTCAACAGCCTGGAGCAGCTGTGCATCAACTTCACCAACGAGAAACTGCAACAGTTCTTCAACCACCACATGTTCGTGCTGGAGCAGGAGGAGTACAAGAAGGAGGGAATTGAATGGACATTCATTGATTTTGGGATGGACCTGGCTGCCTGCATTGAGCTCATTGAGAAGGTATGTTTTTAATTCAAGATGTCTTCCACTTTCAAGAACCCATTGTTTTAAATTTCCCATGGTTAGTTTCTTGTATTCAGTTTTAGTTGTAGAAATACATCTTGATCTGTACTATTGCTAATTATGCATTATAGATATTATTAAGTCCACAGAAAACCACAGAAGTAATTCTCACACATTCTCTGCATGGAAGGTATCTCCATTGGCTTGGTTAAAGCATATTATCTTCAAAAACACAGGGCAGTTCCTAAATTAAAATGAAAACATTTTTTTAGAATAAAGTTATCTGGAAAATACATTTGTTGTGTATGGTTCACAGCAAAGTAAGTACAATGCCTGACCTCTGTGCAGAAGAAATTAAGATTTCTTGCAATTCCATATAATTTAGAGTACTGATTGAAAATCCAAAACCAGAAGTAAATATGCAATGGACACATTTGTGAAAAATACTTTTAAATATCTTCTTTCTCCTCCTGAACTTCAACATGGTCTTCGGCATAAAAAATATTCCTGAATCACTATGCCAAAGTGTGAATCAAGCAGGTGAATCTTTTAAACTCACATTTTAGAAATAACTTTTCTATATGACAAAGTTTGTTTTTCAGCTTCCTCTCTTTTACTACATTCCCTTTGAGACCAAGCCATAATCATATTCTTCTACAGGCATTCTCTCTTGTTTATTGAACTGTCTTCCAGCCCATGGGCATCTTCTCCATCCTGGAAGAGGAGTGCATGTTCCCCAAGGCAACTGACACCTCTTTCAAGAACAAGCTCTATGACCAGCACCTGGGCAAGTCCAGCAACTTCCAGAAGCCCAAGCCTGCCAAAGGCAAGGCTGAGGCCCACTTCTCCCTGGTGCACTACGCTGGAACAGTGGATTACAACATCACTGGCTGGCTGGAGAAGAACAAGGACCCTCTGAATGAAACTGTCATTGGGCTGTACCAGAAATCATCTGTGAAGACCCTGGCTTTACTTTTTGCTTCTTATGGTGGAGCAGAAGCAGGTTATTTTTCAAAATTTTCTTTTTTAACATTTGTGGTATGTAAAGATTCAACAAACAAGGTTATATTGAATTTTTATTTTTTTTTTGAAGAGGCCAGTGGTGGTGGTGGAAAGAAAGGTGGCAAGAAGAAGGGTTCGTCTTTCCAGACTGTCTCAGCTCTTTTCCGGGTAAAGTATGGATTCATTGTCTGTAAAGTGACATGAACATAGTGTCAAAACTGACCTAAATACACTCAGGTTCATCTTTTGCCATTGCTTTTCTAATGAAGCAATAAGTATGAAGTGCCTTTCACAATGATTTTCTGTTCAAATTTAGGATTCAGTCTTCATGTGGCTCTCTGAATTTCTTAGAAAAGTTCACTCACTTTTTTCATGAAAAATATTTTTCAGAATCTGCCATGTAGTATAAATATTTACCCAAAAAGGCTTATGTTAAAATATTTATGGTGTTTTACTTCCTCCAAAATAAGGTGAAGAATTGTAAACATTTTTTTAATGAGAATACTTTTCAGTAAAAAGTATATAGAAGGTTTGATTAAATCTGAACTTTGAATTTGAAAGCCCCTTTCTCCTAAGATTTATTATATTAGCTCCTTGGCATCTAGGTACAAAGTCTGCAAATTAAATTTCTTTCATCTAACCTACTATGCATGATCCCACAGGAGAATCTCAACAAGCTGATGACCAATCTGCGGAGCACTCACCCCCACTTTGTGCGCTGTATCATCCCCAATGAGACTAAAACACCTGGTAAGATGATCAAGCAGAAAGATACTTGCTCTGATACATCCATTCCCCTCTGTACTCCAGTCTGGGCCATTCATTTGTGCTCTGCATTGCCAGGTGCCATGGAGCATGAACTGGTGCTTCACCAGCTGCGCTGTAACGGCGTGCTGGAAGGAATCAGGATTTGCAGGAAAGGGTTCCCCAGCAGAGTCCTCTATGCTGACTTCAAACAGAGGTGAGAGCACTGTGCTTGTCAGCATCATTTAAAGCAATGTTGGTTCATTCATGGGGCCATTTAGGCTGTGCTCTGTTTTCAAAAATAGCTGGTGTGGCTTAGAGGCCACCGTGTGTTGCTTGGGAAAAAATAGCCTTCTCTCCCTCTGATTCCACAGATACAAGGTGCTCAATGCCAGTGCCATCCCCGAGGGACAGTTCATCGATAGCAAGAAGGCTTCTGAGAAGCTCCTTGGCTCAATTGATGTGGACCACACCCAGTACAAATTTGGACACACCAAGGTACAACTCCCTCCATTCTCTGTCTGCCTGGGTTTTGCTCTGCCTGACAGTGATGTGCTGCAACATTCCCTCTCTCCAGGTGTTCTTCAAAGCTGGGCTGCTGGGACTCCTGGAGGAGATGAGGGATGAGAAGCTGGCACAGCTTATCACCCGCACCCAGGCCAGGTGCAGGGGCTTCCTGATGAGGGTGGAGTACCAGAGAATGGTGGAGCGGAGGTACACATTGCTTTTCTTCAGTTAAAGTCACTCTGCTTAGGGGAAAGTGTTGACACCTGTCAGACTGAAAATATTAATTGTATTTTTTAATTATGTCTCAGAGAGTCCATCTTCTGCATCCAGTACAACATTCGTGCATTCATGAATGTCAAACATTGGCCATGGATGAAGCTGTTCTTCAAGATCAAGCCCTTGCTGAAGAGTGCAGAGTCTGAGAAGGAGATGGCCAACATGAAGGAAGAGTTTGAGAAAACCAAGGAAGAGCTTGCAAAGTCTGAAGCAAAGAGGAAGGAGCTGGAGGAGAAAATGGTGAAACTTGTGCAGGAGAAAAATGACCTGCAGCTCCAAGTACAGGCTGTAAGTAACATTTTTCTATACTTTTATGAGTAAATAAGAGTAAGTAAATAAAAAACTCTTCTTTCCTAATATAAGACTCTCAAATTACATACTAAGCTTTCTAAAATATTTTAAGCTCAATACCATGTAACTAAAGGTAAAATTAAGGCCCCATTCTTTCTCCACTCAGTCTCACTATTGCAACCTGGAGTTTGTTAAATTAAAGAATGGGTTTTTAGTCTAAATACCTACATGTGTACATGTGAGGTCATGACATAAAGCCTTGTAACTATTGTAGTGTATTAAGTGGTGCGAGACAGTAGTTTGATTGACCTACTACTCTGCCTTAACACAGTTGTCAAAATGAAGAGCTGATTACCATTTCTTATAGCAGATCTCACCTCAGCTCCTGTATGTACTGCTCTCAGAAGACAGAGATGCCCATTACAACTTACAACACAAGCAGCACCTCCATATATTTGTCTCTAATGTCATTTGGCCTCCCAGAACCATAAAAAACATTTTGGCAATACTCTTGAGTTGAAACGTCTATTTCAGTGAAAGATGCATCTTATTCAATTGTCCACTGACAGCATTGGCTGAGTGTAAAGCTACTAATGGGAGTTTCAAATATTTCCCCGGTAGTAGAGTTATTTACCTTTCTCAACACTTCCACATAAATTTGAATTTAGTACATTATAATATACAATCACTTTCCAAAGGAGGAAAGGAAAATATCAATTAAATCTGAGTGACTTTCTGATACACCCAAAATAAATAAGGTGAAATTAAATGTAGCTACACAGAACTGTATAAATGATGCAAAAGGTCAGAGAAGAAGAAAACTAAATGAAAAGTTCTTCTAGATTTGTAATTTGTAATGTAATAGCACAGCATCTTTTTTTCCCAAAAGTAATTCTGTAAGTCTTACCAATTCACATTGGTTCCTTCAGCATTAAATAGTCTTTCCTGTATTTTCCCACCAGGAAGCTGATGCTTTGGCTGATGCTGAGGAAAGGTGTGACCAGCTCATCAAAACCAAAATCCAGCTGGAAGCCAAAGTCAAGGAGGTGACTGAAAGGGCTGAGGATGAAGAGGAAATTAATGCTGAGCTGACAGCCAAGAAGAGGAAACTGGAGGATGAATGTTCAGAGCTGAAGAAAGATATTGATGACCTTGAGCTAACACTGGCCAAGGTGGAGAAGGAAAAACATGCCACGGAAAACAAGGTACACCGATTGGCAGTCACGTAAAAGGTCGAGACATTACAGACCCTCAGAGTAAGAGGCTACGTACCATAAGACATATTGGTTTTGGAAAATCTTTGAGCTAGGCTGCTCTGAGCATCCAAGAGATAAATGAAATACAGAATCAGTGAACATGTTTTCCACCAAATTTTAAAACATGCTTTTATTTGTAGGTGAAAAACCTGACAGAGGAGATGGCAGCCTTGGACGAGACCATCGCCAAGCTGACAAAAGAGAAGAAAGCCCTCCAAGAGGCCCATCAGCAGACCCTGGATGACCTGCAGGCAGAAGAAGACAAAGTCAATACTCTGACCAAGGCCAAGACCAAGCTGGAGCAGCAAGTGGATGATGTAAGCACTATAGATACACATATAGAGCAGGAACAGGACAGGTATGGAATGGCAGAGCACTGATGGTCTTGTTGTGTTTAGCTGGAAGGGTCCCTGGAGCAAGAGAAGAAACTGCGCATGGACCTGGAGAGAGCTAAGAGGAAACTGGAAGGAGACCTGAAGCTGGCCCAGGACAGCATCATGGATTTGGAGAATGATAAGCAGCAGCTGGATGAGAAACTGAAGAAGTAAGTGTGGCTCTGGGGCACCTGAGTGCTGGGCTGCAGAACTTGTCTTTCTTCTCTGAGCTCTAACACCGTTCACTTTGCCCAAAGGAAAGACTTTGAAATCAGCCAGATCCAGAGCAAAATCGAGGATGAACAAGCTCTGGGCATGCAATTTCAGAAGAAGATCAAGGAGCTGCAGGCAAGTCTCCATTCCTTCCCCTCCCTTGCTCAGGCTCAGCTGTGGCAGGAGGAGGGCACGGGTGTGAAGGGTCCCTCGTGTTGTCCAGGCCCGCATTGAGGAGCTGGAGGAGGAAATTGAGGCAGAGCGAACCTCTCGCGCTAAAGCCGAGAAGCATCGGGCTGACCTGTCGAGGGAGCTGGAGGAGATCAGTGAGCGCCTGGAAGAAGCAGGAGGGGCCACAGCAGCTCAGGTTGAGATGAACAAGAAGCGTGAGGCAGAATTCCAGAAGATGCGCCGTGACCTGGAAGAGGCCACGCTGCAGCACGAAGCCACGGCTGCCGCCCTGCGCAAGAAGCACGCGGACAGCACAGCTGAGCTGGGGGAGCAGATCGACAACCTGCAACGTGTGAAGCAGAAGCTGGAGAAGGAGAAGAGTGAGATGAAAATGGAGATTGACGACTTGGCCAGCAACATGGAATCTGTCTCCAAAGCTAAGGTATGGAAAAATATACTGAAAATAAATAATGTTGAAGTATATCCTTTAAAATTATGGCCAGGTTACCGTCTAACTCCCTGTCTCTGTACAGAACTTGTTTCTAACCTCTAACTCCAAGGAACAGTCTATAACTTGCAAGTCTGTTCACATTTTTCTCGTTACAATCCTGCTGTTCAGAATAAGAAGGCATCTAGGTACTAATCTTCTTTCATTCTCGTAATCTCCACAGGCAAACCTGGAGAAGATGTGCCGCACACTGGAAGATCAGCTGAGTGAGATTAAGACAAAGGAAGAAGAGCACCAGCGCATGATTAATGACCTCAATACTCAAAGAGCTCGTCTGCAGACTGAAGCAGGTGAGAGAAACTCCCATATGTTTTGGCATTACTCATAAACCAGCTTGTTTGGGTCATAAATGACAATTAGAATGTCTTCTATTTGTGTGCGTTCCCAGGTGAATATTCACGCCAGGTGGAGGAGAAAGATGCACTGATTTCTCAGCTGTCTAGGGGCAAGCAAGGATTCACCCAACAGATTGAGGAACTCAAGAGGCATCTAGAGGAAGAAATTAAGGTAATTTCTAATTTCTTACCACTGGCCACTGAAAAACTTGTAGCTGCACACTGCCTAGTGGGGACAGGACCTGCTTAGCACAAGCCATCCTAGGGGAAGGCCTTGGTTTCTGCAGCAAGTGTGATTAATGGATTTTGTCCTCCAGGCTTACATCTCTCCTTCATTGCAAACACTCTTCAAGCACTCATGTTTGTACTGAGAAATTAATTAATTGGAAGAGATTTCATGGGATACTATCTTTCCTTGACCCAATCTCACTCTCTATCTAGGCCAAGAACGCCCTGGCGCACGCCCTGCAGTCCGCTCGCCATGACTGTGACTTGCTCCGGGAACAGTATGAGGAGGAGCAGGAGGCCAAGGGGGAGCTGCAGCGCGCCCTGTCCAAGGCCAATGCTGAAGTGGCCGAGTGGAGAACCAAATACGAGACGGACGCGATTCAGCGCACGGAGGAGCTCGAGGAGGCCAAGTACGTGGGACGCAGAATGGCAAATGACTGGAGAAAGCTGAGGCTGGTCAGCAGAAATTGGAATCTCTGAATGAGCTAGCACAAGAGTGGGATGAAAGCAGGGAAATACTATCATTGTAAAAACAAAGGAGAGAAAGAGGGATAGAAAAACTGTGCATTGGAAGGGAAAATATAGGCTTCAGGGCTAGAACTAAGACAGGACTAATAGGTGATAGGACACAGCAAAGGATAGATCCTTTTGTATCTGTGAAAAGTGCTCAGTTCAAAACCCTAAAAGTGACCAGCTGTCCTCTCATGACAGTATAGAACTGACGGCCTTCCAAGCCCTAACATGGCACTGTGCTCCTCTCCTCCCAGGAAGAAGCTGGCACAGCGCCTGCAGGATGCAGAGGAACATGTTGAGGCTGTCAATGCCAAATGTGCCTCCCTGGAAAAGACAAAGCAGAGGCTGCAGAATGAAGTGGAGGACCTGATGATTGATGTGGAGAGATCCAATGCTGCCTGTGCTGCTCTGGATAAGAAGCAGAGGAACTTTGACAAGGTCACTTGGCCTCCAGCACCTCCAGCACTCCTGGCCAGGACTCCTGGCTATGAATCTCCCTGTGATTGCCACATCCCTACTCACACCCCGTTTCCCTTCAGATCCTGGCAGAATGGAAGCAGAAGTACGAGGAGACGCAGGCTGAGCTGGAGGCCGCCCAGAAGGAGTCGCGCTCTCTGAGCACGGAGCTGTTCAAGATGAAGAATGCCTATGAGGAGTCCTTGGACCACCTGGAAACAATGAAGCGCGAGAACAAGAACTTGCAGCGTAAGTCCCTGGCCCTCTGCTCCTCACTGGGCTTTCTCCCAAGCTTCTCTACCAGCCACACTTAATGGCTCTGGGCTAGCAGGGATAAGAACATGCCTGGCACCTTGATGCACCAGAGCCTTTCCCCATTCTGCTCTGTGCCTGACCATGCTGCTTTTCACCCTTCCTTGCAGAGGAGATTTCCGACCTCACGGAGCAGATTGCCGAGGGAGGAAAGGCAATCCATGAGCTGGAGAAAATCAAGAAGCAGATTGAGCAGGAGAAATCTGAAATTCAGGCTGCTCTGGAGGAAGCTGAAGTACGTGACCATAATCACTGGTGCCTGCAGTAAATAAATGAGGAAGTAGGGCTAAAAAGGCCCAGGTTCGCCTCTGTTCTGGCTGGCGAGTGCAGACACCTGAGATTTCTGGAAATATTTTGTAATTCCCTGGAAAGCAAGCAGTTGGTTCATCCATGTTATCAATGTTTGTGTCCACTTGTCCAGGCCTCCCTGGAACATGAAGAGGGAAAGATCCTGCGCCTGCAGCTTGAGCTCAACCAGGTGAAGGCTGAGATTGACAGGAAGATAGCAGAGAAAGATGAGGAGATTGACCAGATGAAGAGAAACCACCTCAGAATTGTGGAGTCCATGCAGAGCACCCTGGATGCTGAGATCAGGAGCAGGAATGAAGCCCTGAGGCTGAAGAAGAAGATGGAGGGAGACCTGAATGAAATGGAGATCCAGCTGAGCCATGCCAACCGTGTGGCTGCAGAGGCCCAGAAGAACCTGAGAAACACCCAGGCAGTGCTCAAGGTATGTTAAGCTAAGGATGTCCACTTAGGGGTTTAATTAGTCCAATATTGGCTTTGCTGCCATCCTCTAGATGCATTCCTTAATAACTGTCATAATTGAAGAGTTCAGAACTGCACCAATACTCAATATGAGGCCACACAAAAACTTACTGAACCAGGAACTCAGCTCCAACTCTGCCTTGGCTTTCGTAATCCTATCCCCACACATCCAGGCAGCATCTCTATATCCTTCCTAGGATATGTGGCCCTGTTCTACCACCTTTGCATTTCCTTCTTACACTTCAGTTTGGCCTGAAGGTCCTTGCTCCGCCAGAGTCATCTCCTGCCTCTCTTGCCTGATTTCTTACATACATGAATTGAGAGCTCTTGCACTCTAAAAAAAGTTCTTAACTCTTTTTTGCTTCTTTATTCTTGAGGGGAGTTTCTCAAGAAGGTTCCAACCAGTAATTCCTTGAACAACTGAAAGTCCAGTCTCCTAAAATTCAGAGATTTGACCTTACTCTTCAGCTGTCCCAGACCCCCATGAATCAATCTCTGGCTGACTTTCTAAGATATTGTACATAGACTGACAATAAGTCATGTATATTTATATATATAAATATAATTACATATATTATATTGCTGTAGCAATTATTGGGTTGGTGGAAATTGCCATTGTGCAACAGTCCTGTACCGTCTTATAATTTCTCTTTATTCTTTGACTTATAATTTCTCTTTATTCTCTTAAAGGACACTCAGATACACTTGGACGATGCTCTCAGGACCCAGGATGACCTGAAGGAGCAGGTGGCCATGGTGGAGCGCAGGGCAAACCTGCTGCAGGCTGAAATTGAGGAGCTACGGTCAGCCTTGGAGCAGACGGAGCGGTCGAGGAAAGTGGCTGAGCAGGAGCTTCTGGATGCAAGTGAGAGAGTTCAGCTCCTCCACACTCAGGTTAGATTCATGAGATTCAAAATCTCATGAGCCTTTTTCTTCCTTTACAGATTTTCTTCGGTGTAAATTCTTAAATCAACTCTTGTAATAAAAAACTTTATGTGAACCAGAATTATTACACTTGTACAAAGAAATGGATTATGGCTAAATGAATAGGATTGCATTAGCAGTCAGAAGAGCTTCTTCAAATTTTAATAAGACTCTTCTATCTATCTGTGCATGAGCTGACAAGTCAGGAAGATGCTGATATTAGATATTTAGAGGATAATTTCACATTGAAACAGTAAATTTCTCAAGTAATTTTTCTCTTTTGGAAATAACTGCACAAAATTTTCTTGTTCAACAGAACACCAGCTTGATCAACACCAAGAAGAAGCTGGAAACAGACATTGCCCAAATCCAGGGTGAAATGGAGGATACCATCCAGGAAGCCCGCAATGCTGAGGAGAAGGCCAAGAAGGCCATCACAGATGTGAGTTGGGCGCTCCTGGCATTGCTGATGGTAAATGTACTCTCCCCCAAATATCTCCAGCCCTAAAATGGCTTTGACCTTTTGCTCTGATCAGGCAGCCATGATGGCAGAAGAGCTGAAGAAGGAGCAGGACACCAGTGCCCACCTGGAGAGGATGAAGAAGAACCTGGACCAGACAGTGAAGGACCTGCAGCTTCGTCTGGATGAGGCTGAGCAGCTGGCACTGAAGGGAGGGAAGAAGCAGATCCAGAAGCTGGAGGCCAGGGTGTGTAGGGCTGGGGTTGTGCCTGAGTGAGCCTGTCCTTGGAGAGGCATTGGCAGGGAATGGCAGGGATGGGCTTCTCCTTGCAGGTGCGGGAGCTGGAAGGGGAGGTTGATGCTGAGCAGAAGCGCAGCGCTGAAGCCGTGAAGGGCGTGCGCAAGTACGAGCGGAGGGTGAAGGAACTGACCTACCAGGTAAGGCAGGAGGCCTCCTGCTCTCACAGGGTTTGCTCACAGCAAGTCTCGTTTCGTACACACCATCCCCAAGGGGAATTTTTAACCTTGCCTGATGCAAAACCAAGAATTGACTCCCTGTTTATCAACTACTTTAGTCTGAGGAAGACAGGAAGAATATTCTCAGGCTGCAGGATCTGGTGGACAAGCTGCAAATGAAAGTGAAATCCTACAAGAGACAAGCTGAGGAGGCTGTAAGTATTGCTTGGACAATGGGCAAAGGCCACACTCCATTGGGGCAGGACACACACTGAATGAGGCTGAATACCAGGAGAGGGCTATGAAAGAAACTCCTGAGACACAACAGTCTTGGCCACGCTGTTTTGCTGTCGTGTCATGAGGCTTTGGTGAGCTCTAGGCGCTCTATGATCAGGGACATTCATTAAGGGAAGATCTGCAGCCTGTTTCACACAGGAGGTCAGAGTAAACAAACCCAGGGGCCACACCCACTGACTGACAAGTTTCTGAATCTCTGCTAATAATCAGCAGCAGAAGGCTTCAGGGTCTTCTCAACCCAGTAAGTCACACTGACAGTTGGGCAGGAGGTAGTGGGAGAGTAAGTATAGAAATGGGAAATCCAAGGGGTGAAATTGCTCCTCACGTGTGACACAGTCCTGGTGAAGCCTGTCCCAGTAGGGTCCTGAAAATGAGGAGCTCTGTGTGAGGCTGTTGTGTAAGCAGTGATGGGAGGGGGATGGAGATTTGCAGCCCCGTAAGGCTGAGGTGCAGCAGGAGTGAAACCCCTGCCCTGCCCTCCTCACCCCTGACTCCCTCTCCCCACACAGGAGGAGCTGTCCAATGTCAACCTCTCCAAGTTCCGCAAGATCCAGCACGAGCTGGAGGAAGCCGAGGAGCGGGCTGACATTGCAGAGTCACAGGTCAACAAGCTCCGAGTGAAGAGCCGGGAGTTTCACAGCAAGAAGATAGGAGAGGAAGAGTGAGACTGTCCTTAGGTAGCAAAGTGACCCGAGGGCTGCACAAAATGTGAACCCTGTGTCACTTCCTTCTGCAAGTGTTTATAACCATGTTAATATGTAGAGAATAAAGACTGTAGATTTCTTCGCATACTCAGCAGAATCAGTGATTTTGGTCATTACAATTCAATTCTGCAGCTACACGTTTGGGGCATTTTCAAATGAAATATTTAGTTCCACTTTAACCCTTGGGTAGAGCTTTACTTATCCAATCTTTAGTATTTCTCCACTGTGTTACTCCATTACCAAGGAGGGAATAAGATTAATTTGATTTCCATACTGGGAGAGGATCAGGACCACGACAGGACAAGTACGCTTTTTGTCCTGGCATACCAAAAATGTGTTTGCCTTTGTGAGTCCTATTTCTACATGGTTACAGTACTCAGAGGTTCTCACTGATGGTCCCGTTATCACTTGGGCAAGTGGTATTTAGGGGCAAGTTGCCCCAAAGTAAAACCTCTGTAGTCCCAAAAATATCTGGATGTCTCTGAGTCCCTATGGAGGAACTTACACAAGGACTGGTGTGCTACCTTTGAACACAGCAAGTGAAGGCCAGAAACTCTAGAGAGTGGCTTGTTACTGAGCAAAGTTAAAGATCATACAACCTTGTTAATAACTTCATGAATAAGGCGTTAACAAGCAGTTCTAAAGAAAAACAAATATTATATTATTTGGTGTAAGAGACGGTCCGAAGACCCTTCATCTGTCTCACGATCATCTATGGGGGACTGAGACTAAAACTCCCCCCCCCCCAAAAGGGGGCAAGAGGACTTTTGCACAGAAGTCCTGGCCAGACCGAGGTGGGATGCCTGCCAAGCTCTGCAGGTGTGTTTGTTGAGAGACGCCAAAGGAACAGGTTGTTTTGCCCAAGCGAGAAGGAACAGGGAGCCCTGTGCGGGCCCAAGCATGAGGGCTGGGCTCCGGACAGTCTCACGAACAATGAGCTCTATTTCCCCACCTTTTGGCCAGCTGCCCCTCGCTCTCAAAAAGACTATAAAGGTACTCTCTGAGAAGACCCCGATGAAGATCTTCCCCACGGACGACAACGGATCCACTGATAGAAGACCACGAGGATCCCGCCAGCTGTTGGTAGCTATAAACCCTCCTTCCCCTCTTTTTCTCTCTATTCTTTGTTTCTTACATCTCTCTCTCTCTCTCTATCGCATAATCGGGTTGTTGGCACGCAATAAAGTGCATTGTTGTGATTGAAGCAAAAATCACTGTTTTGTGTTTCTTTTGCACTCTGAGATTCGGGTAAAGAACCATCACGAATCCTGCTCTATGTTAGCGGATCGTGACATTTGGATAAGAGGATATTGCAGTGCCTTACTTCCTCTGTGAGACAGAATAGGCAATGTTAATACAATGTGTTCCTGTTGTAAATGAAATTGAACTTGATGAACAGCTCGGTAGAAGTTGAACAAGAGGATAAACCTCAAGCAGTGCAACATGTAGAGCCACCAGAACAAGATGGGAACAGCTGCAGTACTGTATAGTGTTTTCCAGTACTGAAATATATGAGCTTTTGTGCTAAGGAATAATTAAGAGTTATGTTCAAATACAAAAAGCTAAAGGAGCTGGTTTTCATCATGCAAGATCAGTCTTCAAGTGGGAATATACAGAGAACATTACAACTTGAAAGAAATCATAAAATTGAACCCTTTACAGAGATAAAAATCCATAGATAATAATGACAAACTGTGTCCTACCTGTCTGACTCGCACAGCACTGGATAAGTGGAATGTAGATACCAACTGTATTTGAGCTGGACAGAGAAGAACAAGACATCTACACAAGGTGTGCTGGGCTGAAGTGTTAAACAAAGGACAGGCTGCTTCCTGCAAGGCAAGAAGCAGTACTTAAAACAGGAAACCACCTTTGTGGCAGTACTGGACTCAAGCACATCACACAGCTGCCAAGGGCAGATTCTACATGCAGATACCATTTTCCATTTCACCATTGTAAAGGAGACTCGGCTCTATCACACTACAGGAAAATTTGTGGGTTCCTCAAGGTTCCTGGCTAGGTCTACACCTCTTTATTTATGGGGAGTGCTTCAAAGAGCTGTGAAACTGCTGGGGAAGGGAGCTGGAGTTATTGGAAAGGAGATGGTGAGAAGACAGCAGGAAAAAAGAATTAGGTAATGACCACAGCAGTCAGTGTGTTTGCAGCAACAGCGTTCAGGACTGGGAGGTTCCCCTCCACCCAAACACACTGAGGTTTACACCCAAGGAATCTCCCATGTTACAACTAAATATGGAAGTAGTTTGCTAAAGGCAGCAGCTAAATATATTTAAGGAAAAGATGATGCCCTGTATTGACTCTTGTGTCATTTTAAGTGATGCTCCTCAGAGACATCATCTCTATGTGTGAAGCTGTGAAAACTTCATCAGTGCCAGTGATATCTGGGCAACAAGGAAAAGAAACCTTGGGTACCTTTTTTAACCTGCTGACAGACTAGTAAATATCACAACAACTTTCGGGAGCATATTTCAGTGCCAAAAATCCCTCTTCCCTTTGGACAAGATTGCAATCACCCTCCAAAATGAACAAGCTGGTCTGACTGTGGAAGACTCATGATGCACTTGAAGCACGTGAAACTGTTGGGGCTCCTCTCTGACCTGTAGGAAATGATGGCCTGAGGATTTGTTCCTAAATGCTCAACTGATGAAAGGTAGCGTTGCAGGTTCCTTGAGAGACAACACCTGGGGCCAGAATTCAAACTGCACAGGTGGGAGAGGGAGAGAAGTCACACACTGCATTGTGCTGAGCTGGCCTTGCCACCAGCCATCCTGGAAAGCATGGCTGGAGACTTTTTGGAATCAGAGTGGAATATTAAAGGGATGAGTAAGGAAAACCAATTTCTCCTCACTTTTGATTTGCTGCCTTAGTTGGAGGACAGGAGTCATTTTGCATCAACACACTATTTCTGGAGTCAGACTGCTTGTGGTCTGAAATGTGCTGATGCACAGGTAACTGATCTTGGGACAAACATGGGCCCATAACTGGATAAAGGAACATCTCTAAGAGAAGGTTTAAAATAGATGCAGCTGATGAGCTCCCCTAGCGCTGCTGCCCCATGTGGACTATGGAGTTCTCTGACCTTAAACAGCTTGGGCATGGAAGCCTGTGTCTCCTGGACACAAAAGCATCAGCACTTTTAGAGGTGCTAAGATGTGGAGAAAGTATTTCTGACCTGAGAACACAGCTCTCTCACAGAGGCTTCTTGCCAACAATTCAACTTTCCAGTTCTCCAAGTACTCATTGTCTATGCCCTCAGCCCACAGCAACATTGCCTTGGCCAGAAAGGGCTTTCTTCCCCAATGGCAGCAAAGACAGGGGCCAGAGAGTGAAAGAGAGAAAGGAAGAGAGAAGCAAAGGAGGGAGAGGCAGAGAGAGAGGGAGAGAAGAGGACAGGTGAGTTGGGTAGGTATTGGAAGAAAGAAAAGGAGAAAGGGAGTGAAACACAGAAAACAACAGAGAAAAGAGAGGCAGGGAGGCAGCGACTGAGAAAGAAAGAAAGGAAGATGGAGAAAGCAATATTGAGATGGGGAGCAAGAAAATTCATGAAGAGGAGGGGAGAAAGACACATAAACTAGAAGTGGAAGGAAGGAATAAAAGGAGAAAGGAAGAGAGCAAACAAATTAACATGATTTGGCTGTTGGTACCTGACCTTGGACTTCACTCTGCTGCTTTTGGTCAGCTGAGAGAGTGTCTGCAAGTTACATTAGCCCTCTCCAAGTAGCTGGGTCACGGTGTGAGTAGCTGCTGTTCCCAGGTGCAGAACAGTGGCTGCATTGGTCAGAGGTGTGACAAGAACAAAAGGATGCAGGAAACTCACTTGGAAGGGACTGTAGCATCTGTACCTACTCTCTGGAAGATAATCTCTGCTAGATAATCTCACTCAGACTTCCTTTCCCATGAAAGTCTGGGGCAGATGATCTACTGAGCTCTCTTCCAACCTGGGTTGATCCACAATTCTATGATTTTTTGAGATTTTTTTTATAAAGAAGGTTGCTGCAAAAGTGATGCAATGTCTAATTTCCCTTAGAATCTAAAAAGCATCAGGCTTGAAAATGAAGCTGACCTACTTCCATACCAAGGTGTTTGAGTTTCTATTATATGTGTCATACCTCATCATCCTTTTTTTTTCTCTCAGTACAAGCTGGTCTTTTTTTCTTTCTGATACTGTACTTTGAACACTGATTTCTGTAATTTCTGTTTCACTTTCCAACATCTCAGACATTTCCAGACACTAATTTTCTTCTCATTAGCCTCTCAGTCTTTCCACCCTACTCATCTTCTATGTAACTGGAGCTCCAGTGTGTGGTGAAAAGAGTATCCCCTATATCACTGTCATATTATTTAGAACACTGCTCAGATGTCATCATCTCATGTTTGCTGTACTGGTAGAAGGAGAATGGTTAGCTAACACTGATGCACTTTCAAGAACTGTTTATCCTGACATTCCATGTCACAGTTTTTACCTTCCTCTGCTCAGTGAAATGACACCTTCCCCTTAACTGCAGATAATCTGTCACTGCAGCTTTTCAGGAAGTCACTTGGAGTCCACAGTGAAAAAGGATGGCATCGCCTTTACAAAAACATAACTTATGACAGTCCATACAAGGAAAGGTAACCACTTTGACTTCCATGAACAGAAGCAAGAAGCACAGCAACCACTAAGAATAGAGGGACAGGACTTGACGAGAGAAAAGCCACCAATTTATACAAATTAACAAACAAAAAAAAATCAGCTTTGCTCCCCCCCTCCTCACAAAAAATCCCCCACCCAAACAACTGCCCCCCCAATTTCACCAGCAACATTTTCCGGGGGCTTATGCTCTACTTCCATGGATTTTAGCTCTCATCTCTCAGCCTGTGCAGTGAACATCCTGAACTGCATTTCATCCCAGAGGATGCATTCAATTCTGTCATTACTTATGAAAGTTAGTAATATTCTTGGAGGTCAGTTCATATTTCTCACTATTTTTTTTGTTCCCTGCACCAGCATGGATTAGGGATGCCTAATACATCTCCAAACTATGTTTCTTTGCTGGGCAACTCATCATGCCAGCCACAGTATGGCACACAAACAACCTGCAAGAAACACACTTTACTTTAGTCTGCTCTGATTCTTACTGATTTTTATATACAAAACATGTCCTTACCATTGCAATGGTCCAGTACTCAGCTTCGTCTTAGCAGAAGGGTGGGGATGAGAAGTTTTGCTCTAGCAGATCAGAGCATCAGCATTTCTTTTCTCTATGGGCTAACATTCCCGGGAGCTCTCGTTTTACACAGAGGCAGCAGAAATGCTGCTGCAGCAGCATCTGAATATTCTCTGCCAGACAGTTAATCAGGGTCTACAGGGTGCACTGGTGCCTCCAGCATGTCCTGTCCATATGACAGCATGGATGACAACAGCACTAGCAAGCTGCAAATCCCATGGGGAAGGTTTTTGAATAAAATATCTGGTGTATCAGAAAATTCAAAGTAGTATAAAATTGAAATGGAAATAGTGGTAGGTTTGTCTGTATTATCTGTGAGCTTTTTGGAAAGGTCAGGGAAAAAAAAAAAAGGAGAAACCAGCTCCACAGTGAATTCCTGGAAGAAAAGTCCATCAAGGGCCATGAGGCTCCTGCAGCTCATCCTTGCAAAGTGAGGGCTGTGGGGAGCACAGGGTGGGGAACATTCTTGGTCTTCCTTTAGGACACACCCACACTAAACACCATAATCCCCCCACCACACCAGACGTCAGCCCCTAACTTATGCATGGCAAGACAAAACATCTGCTTCCCATCAAAACAGAACATCACTGTTCACCAATCCCTGACAACCTTCAGGATTAATCACCTTCTACTTTGTGGAGTTTTCTCGAGACTGGGAATTATATTTGGGAAGTCCAAAAAAAAAAGCCCTCTATAAAAAATATAAGTAACCTTTCATGATAACAAATGCAGTTCCTTTCTGCTGCCTGCCTGTAGGCAAATCTCTCTGACCGCCTGTGGGCAAAAAAGCTGAAGTTTGCCTGATATCCCCTATTCTATCTGAACCCCATTCTGGTTCAAATCTATAACAGACTGACTAAATGATCCAGAACAGCAAGGAATTCTCAGTGAGGCTAGAGAAGTTTCTCCCACCAGTCATGCCAGCCCTGAATGCCTCTGTGAATCCTGAGATTGTGGTGTTCTGCCCGCTGAAAGCTCCTTCTGGAGTGCCTGTGATGCAGTGCTCATGTGGCCAGTACGGAGACCAGAGCAGAGTTCAAGACTCGGTGGGCGCAGATGACAAGCTGAGGAGAACTTCTGTTCTACTGGGACCACACCTGCCCGGTTCCCCTTCAGGAGGGATTTCCAGACCTGCCTTCATACACCATGTACACACCATGTATGGACTAGAGTAAGGACGGGGAATGACAAAGTCTGGGGAAGGAATGACTGCCCAGAGGGTTGTGACCTTCAGCAAGATCTGCAACAGAGTTCACACTACAAGGAAAAATGGATGAAAGGCAGTTTGTCAAAGGCAGGCCAAGACAGACTAATCTGTCATCTTCTTCAGATAAGACTGTCCAGGCAAAGGAGCTGTGGCATTCCTGATATAGCTGGATCAGAACAGCCAGGATCTGGAACAAATCCAGAAGGAAAGCTGCTGTTAAGGTGGAAAACAGTCAGGCACTGAGCACTGGGAGATAGGGAAAGGAGTGCTTCCCACCAGACAGCCAATCTGCCAGCTGATGCCCTTCAGCTAGCAGGGCTGCAGGGGCCTTTGCTGCTCAAAATATTCTGGCAGTGTCTGAGACAACAAGTGAATGACAAACATATTTAGCAAGTTCCTCTGGCTGACCTGGCTGGGAAGTCACCAGCCTCCCTATTTCTTTCCTGTATTAGCCACACGTGTTATTTGCTCAGTGCTAACAGGGAGGAAGCTTGATGAAAAGCAAATAGATCAAAATAAAAGGGAGGGAAACCAACCAGAATGATGGGTTTGTGGTCAAAGCGTCCAGCCCAGTATGTCCTCAGAGCAATAATGGTAAAAGTCATTGGCACAGGGGAGCCAAATTAGTTTATTTGGGACATTTCCTAAGTCCATACGAAGAAGAGCAGGCAGTCAAAGGGCAAACCACAGTAAAGTGTACTGGCCTGAGTGAGATGAAAATGTGTTTGCACACAGAGCTCACGCTCAGGTGGCAGTGCAGGTAGCAGGAGAGGTGGGAGGGAATTTGGTTCAACATAATAGGTGTGTGCAGAAACTGCTGCCACACAGCCTCAGACATCATCGAGGCTGAGCCACTGCCAGGACCATGCTCTGGGCTGGCCTTCAGGCCCTGATGTGTCTGTCACAAGAAGCCAACAGGCAGCAGCAAGGCAGGAATGTCCCCCTTGCCCAGAGGCCATGGAGAGCCTGGAGCCCATGTGTTGCTGCTCTGGAGCCAGGACCCCCTCTGTTTGCACAGGCAGCAGGCTGAGCACAGGCAGTGCCAGACACAGCCACTGCTGGTGCCTCTGGGCAGAGCACACCCCTGCAGGCAAAGCACTCTGTGTGTGCATGGAGGGCACAGAAAGCTGCTGGAGCCAGGGCCAGCTGGGGCCTCTTCTCGTCTGGGCAAAGCAGCTCATGCCATGCCTGGTGATGCTGGCTCCAGGCTGATGTGGGTGTCAAATCTGGCAAGTCAAATTTGCAAAGTGCACGAGACAGAGCCTGGGGAGGCAACACGCTGCAGGATGGATCTGTAAGGATCTGTTCCACCTAAAAGCAAGTGGGTGGCTCTCTAGTGCCCCTTGGGTGCTGGTCAAGGCCAGAAAGGAGGAGGAGTTCTGGAGGAAGAACATTAGGCTGGCACAGTTTGGAGAGGGAAGAAGCTGAATCATTGGGAGTGGTGGCAAGCCTGAAACACGATCAGCTGCCGTTGGGGTTTTTGAGGGGCCAGCAAAGTGCCATATCAGAGAAGGAGCAAGTAGGGTGGCAGAAATGTGTGGCACCTGGGCAGACATAGGGACCCTGCAGCACATTGCCTCAGGTCTGGAGCAGAGCAAAGGTTTGCTGCATTGGTTGAGTTGAAGCTCAAGAATATCTTGCCCCTACAGTAGACTTGGCTGAGATTGTTGAGAGTATTTCTGTGTCATCAGGGTCTCACTCCATGCCAGATCTGTGTTAGCTCATGAACTCAGCATCATCTTGCCTCTTGGTGAGGACTTACAGCACTCCTGTGACTTCCTCTGATGCTCTGAACTCTCTGTGTCAGGCATTCTTTCTAACAAACTCTCATCCTACCTCAGAATTTATATAGGAGAGTAGTATTTACCCTGTTGTCACACTGTTTATATGGATAAAATATCAAGTTATCATCTCCACTCTCATTTTAGCCTTCCATACACACATATTTCAAGAAAACCAGAATTTTGCTTCTAGGAAGTGATTTGTGCCTTATTTATGCCAGCATACTCTTCTGGCATGGTGATTGTTAACATCCCACTTCCTGGGAAACACAAAAAATTGCTTACTTCCTTACCCCAGAGACTGCAGTCACATTAAAAACCTATTGACACAGTTTTTACATGGCCTCATTTGAAGCTGGAGGCAATGTGCCACTGCCTGGGAGTCTGAATTTCTTAACGTTAACTTCTTCCAGTTTTTTTGCAAATACAATCTCAGTGTCAAATTCTCTGAATCGATAATGTTTATATTTATGGCAAATTCCATTCATTTTTTGCCCTAAAATAATTACTATTTTTCATTTCATCTGCAACCTTGTTCTCTATGGATTTTTCTGTCATTGAGAGGAGGAAGCTCACCTATACCTCTTCAACGGCAATACGTGTTCTCGTTTTTTGTTCTTTCTTTTTTTATTTTTTTTTATTTGTTATTTAAGACATGTCTGTAGGCTGCAGACTTGCATAAATAACTTCGTGAACTGGGTTTAAGCAAGTGTAGTGACGATTCCATTTCATGACCTCCAAGGCACTATGGATCCAATCCGATCTCAGTTTCCAGGGGGTGGCTGAAGACTTTCTTGCTTACACTGGCCCATCATTGTCCCTGCAGTGACAGAGCCTTTTTTAAGTGCTGAGAACCACCGGGGCTTCTGAGAGCTTTAGAACAACCAAGATGCTGGATGTAGCCCTATGTCTGCATCTCAGTCAAATCCCTCTGTTCCTTACCATGCTGAAACTGTAGAACTCTGCTTTTCTTTTTTTCTTCCTCTTTTTTTAACCAGGTCACAAAACAGAACTTTTGCTATGGAATACGTTAGGTTTTTGTGCCAGAGTGATGTACATGTCCTCCTGGTGTACAACTACTTGATGCCAGGAAATGCACAAAATCATAGTATAAAAATTAGGTTTAGATGTAAAATACAAAAACATTATCACCTACTCAGAAAATCTCTAAGCAACATGCCAGAGAGGCTGTTGGAGCATTCTCAGCAAGATCACTACGTGCATGTTATGGTTGCATGTTCTAACTGGGAAGTGCCAGAGGAAGGAGTGAGGAAGATCTTGATACAGATATTCCTGTGTTCATTTATTAAAGAAACTCCCCTGTCCAGCCATCCAGGAGCCACTCTAACAGTCACTGTCCCACCACCTGAGCTGGGACTGAGGCCCCTTCACAGCTGCACCCTCACACTCTCACAGTCACACCAGGTTTCCTCACCAGCTTCACCCCAGGTTTTCCATCATTGAGTGTCAGATGTCCAGATCCTTAGAATAATGTAATCATGGTGCAATAACAGCTTGAGCTGGTGCCTCTGAAGAGGGACCCCAAACAAAGGAACCCCTGGACTTTTATGCCCTCACAGTCTGAGGGCAGAAAAATCTGGAGTCATTGTCTCCTGCCACGTCTCTGAGTGTCCCTCACCTGGCTGGGCCATGGGTCCCCCGGCCCTTGGCTGTGCAAAGGGTCTGCAGTTCACAGCCTCTTGCCTTGGGCTCGAGCTCCCACTCCTCCAGAGCTCAACCTGCAGCTCCACTCGAGCTGCACCCCAAGAAACATGCACCAAATGTACCCCCCAACACATCCCCATAATACAGACAACCACGAGGACTCCAGTGTGCCAGGGGGAGTTTCACAGGATCACAGACAAGCATTCTTGAGACATTTCCCCAATTCAGTCTGCTCTAAAATGTGGCCTTTTGCTTTCAGACACTTTTCAGTAATCACAGAACACAGCTGAGCAGCAGTGGGATCACAAGTTGTGGCAGAAAGTGAGGCAGGTGCTAGAGTGGCTCTGGGTGCCAACTGGCTCTAGGTGGCCCTGCTCATGGAGAGGAGTTGAACCAGGTTCTGCCATTCTGTGATCTTCTGCTCATGAAGAGTCTGTCTTCAGGATGCCTGAATTCTCTTTCCTCCACGGAGAATATCAGTACTCCAGTGCTTTGCCCAAGCTGCATTTCTGTGCAGAGCAGACTGTTTCCATACATGTCTTTCATTCTGTCCTGCCTCTTTCAGCTGGGCTGTGGTTTTGCTTCCAGCACTGATGGAATCCAGCCCTGCAGAGATACATGGATACAGGAATGGCAGAAAAATAACGTTAGGCAGGAACCACTTATTCATCTTTTTGCTTCAAAATTTGTGTCATGTGTTACATATTTATCATAAGGTAGGACTGATGCACTGTTTAGGCACCCTTTTCCAAGGTGCATTTTATAGACATGGTAAGTCAGTGCTGCCTCAGCACTATCCCACTGTACTCAATTGAGTTATTCAAGTGTGGAAACAGGAAGAAGCAGTGCTAGTTACATTTCAGTACAGTAACAGTGCAGAGTATTCTTAAACATTTAACAGAATTTAACTCCTCCACTTAACAGAACTGTAAGATGAAAAGAAAGATTGCTCAAATGAATGCATCAGTTTTAAGTGATAAATGTTAGACCTTTCTTTCTTTTTCAGTAGGTTTATAAAAAAATGTCATCGTCAGAGAGCTCTTTGGATGCCAAAAACTAAAACTGGTCTTCGGTAGATTACATGAAAGGAACAACAATCTAGCAGACTCTTGAACCCACTCATGGGTCCTTCTATAAATCTCAAAACTCAGGATTTCCAGAATATTGGAAGACATGCAAACGAATGTTATCTTATATTTATATCCAGAGACAGAATACAACTTAAAGAGCACTTAGAATGGTTCAAGGTGGCTATTCTCCCTGAGATATTATGTTACAAGTGAGAGAAGTGAAACAGAATAGTATTGAATGATCTAACTAAGGTAAGCAATGCAGACAACAGCGAAATCCACATATCATATCCAAGATCTGTAAGCAGAGAGCTCTGTGAAAGGATGACTGTCACCAGACGTATGATGGCCTCAGAAAAAGGTGAAGTATGCATCCAAATGTCACTGTGCTTGCCCCGGGAATGATTGTCCCTTGCTCCCTTAGCTCAGATTCATGGAGCATCCATGGCCTTACAGTTATTAGTGGTTACCCTCGTTCCTCTAGTCATCATTAGCAGTATTTCCCTCCTTAGGAATCTTCTCGTATTATTTATAGGCGATTTATTCACACAGCTAGGAAGAGACCAAAATTTTCTAATTATATCTAGTAACATCACTTCCCAGTTTTTCAGTTCATTCAGTTTGCCAGACAATGCTTTGCCAAAAACAAGGTTTGCCAAAAATGCTTTGCCCAAAGACAGAGGAGGCATCTGCAGCATGCACTGACCAGACTCTATAAAGAGTCCTTGAATCTGGGCTGCTCTGTCTGCAGAGGAAACTTCATGGTAAGTGCATGTCTGTGATTGTTAGAAAGGGACAGTGTCCCACTTCAGCCCTGCTGTCCTGATGTACACACATGCACCTGCAAGGATTCAATATCTGTATGATACGCGTGTTGGTATTTTCACTTTGCCACCTATCTGTGGAACTCTGTGCAGCAATAATGAGAGATCTGCCATTTCTGCCTTACAGAACCGATCATCTTCCAGCCTGCAAGGCATCTTCTCATAGCATAACAGGTAAGAGCCTCATTTACTCACATTTAAGGGACAGAAAAAGGTGGAAAACTTCTGTAGAACAGATTTCTTCATGGTCACAAATTGCTGTAAGATTTTGTAGGCAATTGCTGTATGCCCATATGTGCCTAGCCACTGCTCTGCTATGACAAATAAAACATGCTGATGGTTGGGCAGGCTGCTGACTTTTAACAAGATTTCTTAAGTGGTTGTGCTTGAAGACACTAGCCACTATGTAGTGCCAGGAAATGCTTCTTGGGGATTCCTTATGTTTAATTACGGAACAGTGAGGTAAATGATCTGTTCTGGCATGAAGTCCAGACAGACAGAGCTAGCCAACAGAACAGACTATTGCAAAATCTTACAGACTTGAAACAAATTAGAAGTATTACTGCATATGAAAGTGGCCAATAAATGTATATGAAAATATTTTCCAAATGATGCTCCAATGTTAAAATCTGCATGTAGGCCTCCTACTAGTAAACTTGATAAAAATGCAAAAATAGCTATCCAACTGACCAAACAAGAAAAAGGGGGAGGTACTGCTCCTATTCCTATGAAATAGAACTGAGTAAAATGGAGGATCTGCATGCTACTAGGAGTAGCTGCAAATGTTTGTTAACATTTTGCTTCTTTAGCTAACTAAAAGCTATGACATGACATCTTATCAAGCTGCCTGTTTGTCTAACTTCCTAGGAATTCAGATACTTTCCATTACTGGCCACATGGTATTTTTTTGGAAATCCAGTACTGCATTTAGATATCTGGCTTTGATTTATAAATTCTTGAACTAAGGTTGCTAGCATTGCCAATTATTATTTCCACAAACAATTAACATAAGAAGAACAATAAAAACTTCACTGGAAAAAGCTGTGGGAACCTGCATCCACCATTTGCCCTGGTTGCACAGGAAGGTGAACCAAAGAACTACTCAAGATTCTTCCCAAATCACACATTCTATTACACTGTTAGGGTCTATCAAAAACTGTGTGACAACAAAAAATATTTACTCATTTGGGTGACATATCTGATCTTTGACAGTGTTCTCTCCTCTGGCAAGCATCACCACAGAGAGTAGCCATGTCGTCAGACGCCGAGATGGCCGTCTTTGGGGAGGCAGCTCCTTACCTCCGAAAATCGGAAAAGGAGAGAATTGAGGCCCAGAACAAACCTTTTGATGCCAAATCATCCGTCTTTGTGGTACACGCAAAGGAGTCCTTTGTGAAAGGGACAGTCACGGGCAGGGAATCGGGCAAAGTCACTGTCAAGACCGAAGCGGGAGAGGTGAGTGAAAAACAAGGATGAAGAACAGCATTTGCTTCCCTCACTGGGTTCTTAGCTGACACATGTGGCTCTTTTGTTTCCTTGGCAGACCCTGACTGTGAAAGAAGATCAAATCTTCTCCATGAACCCTCCCAAGTACGATAAAATCGAGGACATGGCCATGATGACCCACCTCCACGAGCCCGCTGTGCTGTACAACCTCAAAGAGCGTTACGCAGCCTGGATGATCTACGTAAGTGGCAGCAGCAGCTTCCTTTGGGCAGCCACAGGAGCTGCTGGGCCAGGCTCAGGGGAAGCCAACGTGCTGTCTCCCTTCCTCGCAGACCTACTCGGGTCTCTTCTGCGTCACTGTCAACCCCTACAAGTGGCTGCCGGTGTACAACCCGGAGGTGGTGTTGGCCTACCGAGGCAAGAAGCGCCAGGAGGCCCCTCCACACATCTTCTCCATCTCTGACAACGCCTATCAGTTCATGTTGACTGGTGAGTGGCTCTGTCTGTCTTACAGGCATTGGACCATTAAATTCTCTGAAGGAATACTCTGTCTCAGCAATGTGAAGAGATTTTTTTCAAAGCTTTCTTGGTTCTGACACACACATCTATTGTGGTTTTACTATCTTCATAGCATTGTTGCTACTGTTTTAAATGAAAGACATTTCTGCACTCAGAGATGTATTTTGACATTTTGTTTGTTTCTTTCTTTTAAGTGTATGCTATATAAGTGAGTGTTCTCAGGGTGATTTCTTCAAAAAGACATTTTAAAAGTGTTCACAGAGTTATCCTGATAAATGTGGTGATCTTTTCTTGGCACATCATTAGGATTTTATTTCAGCCATAGCATTAATTACTGCTAACTTAAACAGGAATTTTTTCACATTAATAGTTCTAAAAGGGAAGTATAGTTACCACAAAGAGTTAGTGTGCCAGGAAAAATGATAAGCCAAATGGACTAGGTGTAACAAGGTATATAATTATATCTGTAATGTCATAACTTACATTTCCTGAATTCATTTTCAGTCTTCTTGCATTCTTTGTTTGTAAAGTCTATTTGTTTCTGCCTTTTTCACAGATCGGGAGAACCAGTCCATCCTGATCACGTACGTACACCCCCTGTGCGGGTCCCTGCGCGGCTGCCCAGTGCCAGGGGATCTCCTGCCTGACCTGGCACCCTCTGCTTCTCTCTTGGCTTTGACAGCGGAGAATCCGGTGCCGGGAAGACTGTGAACACCAAGCGTGTCATCCAGTACTTTGCAACAATTGCAGCCAGTGGGGACAAGAAGAAGGAGGAGAAGTCATCAGGGGGCAAAATGCAGGTGAGTCAGGAAGAACAGACTGAACACTTGGCCTGTCACTGTCCTGTCAACACTGTCACTGAATAATTATCTCCCTGCAGGGAACGCTTGAGGATCAAATCATCAGCGCCAACCCACTGCTGGAGGCCTTTGGAAACGCCAAGACCGTGAGGAACGACAACTCCTCACGCTTTGTGAGTTTTTGATTAGAGTTGTCATTTCTATAGGAACAAGGACGTCAGAACATGCTGACACTTCTGAAGTGTCAAAGTCAGATGACCATATCCATTAAACTAATATTTACCCCATATTTTTGCCAATTAAAATTTTACTAGACTATCTAATTAAAAATACATCTTTAGAAGTACAATACAACATACAAAGGGGGATAATTTAAATATGTTTTAATATCTATGTAATTACATATCTATAAATACATATACACATATTTTTAGTGTCTGTCATACAGACAGAAGACACAATTTAGTGGAAATTGACATAATATAGAAGAAAGGAAAGATGGGGCATACAAGATAAAAATTGCTGGATGGAAATTTTTCTGGCCTTCATCAGCCTAGTAAAAATATGAATATCTGAGTTTTAGGAACAAAACTGGGCAGATCTATTAATCTGACTGTTCAGACATTGAGATAAGTTGTCTAGAAAGGGATAGGGACACAGGTGTCTTCAATACATCCTAACGGAAAACAAACTACTCTAGGGCATGTTCTTTTGATTATTTTAATTCAAAAAGCCATTCATAAGTTCTATTAGATTATCTGTGACTGTCCTTGAAAAATCACAATACCTATCCACAGTCTCAGACTAAACCCTTATTTTGGGTGCGTTGCCTCTATCTCTACAACTCAGACAGTAACAGCTGACTTCTGTTTTTCAGAAGACCAAAAATCCTCATTTAACTTTTACACCATCAAAATCTGCCTTCACAGCATGCTTTCTGATTAGAAAACAGCTTTTACTATATCAGTGTGTTTGAATTGCAACATAAGTGACCCAATAAAATGCTTTATTAGTGGTCTTCTCATTCCTGTGCATTCATGGTTATCCATTAAAGAGCAGTGGATAATAAAGCTCAGATTTATCCACTACTAGTGGCAATATAGAAGGAAAACAACTTCTGGGTTTGAAGCCTGTCCTCTGTGGACAATGGAAGGTCACATGCTTACAGTCCTGGTGAAATTTCAAAATGCCTTTTTTCTTTCCTCTCTAAAAGGGCAAATTCATTCGAATCCACTTCGGGGCCACGGGCAAGCTGGCTTCTGCTGACATTGAAACATGTAAGAGACCACCTGACCTGATCCCATTCCTTCATCCCTTTCCACCTCAGTGCTCTTTCTCGGGCCTGACTCTGTCCTACTTCCCTTGCCAGATCTGCTGGAGAAGTCCAGAGTCACTTTCCAGCTCAAGGCAGAAAGAAGCTACCACATCTTTTATCAGATCATGTCCAACAAGAAGCCAGAGCTAATTGGTAGGAAGTATTATGAATTGTTTGATAAAATCTGAAGGTGTTTAACATTTATCTTAATTCTCACACCCAGATACATCCTATTCCTCTTGACAGATATGCTCCTCATTACCACCAACCCATATGACTACCAATTCGTGAGTCAAGGCGAGATCACTGTTGCCAGCATTAACGACCAGGAGGAGCTGATGGCTACAGATGTAAGTGACCCAGAGCATATTGGTGTGGTGAAACTTCCTTGTACTGGTTGAGAGGTTTATTTGACTGATTCTGTTGCTAGAGTGCCATTGACATCCTGGGTTTCACTGCTGATGAGAAAACAGCCATCTACAAGCTGACAGGGGCTGTCATGCACTATGGGAACCTGAAGTTCAAGCAAAAGCAGCGTGAGGAGCAGGCAGAGCCTGATGGCACCGAAGGTATTAAAACCTTATAGAACTCCTAATGACAGAAACAGTTACATAGCTGGCAATTGGCAATCATGTATTTTGCTTCTGTTTACTTTCACAAATACATAAATCTCAGCTTCTGGACTATTCATGCTTCTAAATTTTCCTTCAAGATATCACAAAATTTCAGTGCTGAGACCAACAGCTACATCTTAGAGGATATCCACTTTCAATTATCACTTCTCCTCTGCCACTTTCTCCTTCTCTCTTTGTGTTCAGTTGCTGACAAGGCTGCCTACCTGATGGGTCTGAACTCAGCAGACCTGCTCAAGGCCCTCTGCTACCCCCGAGTCAAGGTGGGGAATGAATATGTGACCAAGGGCCAAACTGTGCAGCAGGTAACAACTTGGCTGGGAAGCTCTGTCTTGATCTACTCTTTTCCTTGGCATGCTATTGTTCTTCTGCCCCATTCTTCTTTGGTTTAGGTGTACAATTCAGTGGGTGCCCTGGCAAAGGCTGTCTATGAGAAGATGTTCCTGTGGATGGTTGTTCGCATCAATGAACAGCTGGATACGAAGCAGCCCAGGCAGTACTTCATTGGTGTCCTGGACATTGCTGGCTTTGAGATCTTTGATGTGAGTACCACAGAAATCATAGTCAAATCTTGTAAAGACAATTAGGTCTCAAGAAGAATCGGAGATTTATGGTGGTTTGTTTTTTTCTTAAACATTACACTCACTTGTAGCTTCAAATTAGTAATGCATTGATTGAAAAATATTTTTTTGTCATTTTCTGGAAATATTTTCCTTCCTTGTATATGACTGTGCTTTTTCCTCAGGCCAATCCATGAGCTTCAATGGATCTTTATATAATATCTTTATATGATACACAAAGAAGCAGCATCTGCCTTCTACACAATTTATACGAATCTTACAGTTTTTCAATAATTTGAACTTAATATTAAAAAAATCCACGGATGAATAGCACATAAATACCCAGATACAATATTACAGAGTGTAGGAAGAGGAAGATAGACTTAAGTCTCACACAAAAATTAACCAAGGCTTTGGAAAAAGAAACCAACATATATATACTTTTCTTCTTAAGAGCCAAAGGGTGATTCCAACAGGAAGAGTACATTGGCTGAGATAGTTCAGACTGAGAAGATATATAGATATTTATGGAGGGTATCTGAGTCCAGTTAGGGGCTGGCAAACACTAAGAATGCTTAATGTTTTTATAAGGGTAATAGGAAAATTTGCATAGATTAAGAGACAGGAGTGATGTAAATTGTACCTTGATAAGACTAACAAAAAAAATAGGATATTTGATTTAAAAAGAAATCATATATTTAAACATCATTAAAGTAGCAAAGAAAATTTAAAAAAAAATCCCTCAAAATAAAATAATCTCTTTAAAAGTAGCTAATTGGATGCTTTAAGATTAAAAACATATTTGTCTTAATTGGGCATCCCCACATAGGATTCTGAGATGGGATTCTGAGTGTGACAGAGAAAGTTATACAGGCAGCTTTTCATCTCAAAAATGAGTAAATCTTGTCTTTGCACTGAGCAGTTCAACAGCCTGGAGCAGCTGTGCATCAACTTCACCAATGAGAAACTGCAACAGTTCTTCAACCACCACATGTTCGTGCTGGAGCAGGAGGAGTACAAGAAGGAGGGAATTGAATGGGAGTTCATTGATTTTGGGATGGACCTGGCTGCCTGCATTGAGCTCATTGAGAAGGTGTGTTGATTGCATTTAAGATTTTATTATCAGTTTCATGACAGAATTTCAGGATTTTTCTTTAGGCTTAGTTTTTCTTGTACTAATGTTTCACAAACCTATTATTATCCATTTATGATCCTGGCTACTCAAAAAGTACGACTTCAGTATTGTATGTATTAAGAAAGTAAGTTCTAAGAACCTTTGTGATTAGGCTGCAAATGAAGTACTTTTAGGTTATCCATTAACTACACTGCTTTGAATTAAAAAAAAAATTAACTATAATTTTTCTTGTATGCCAATACAAGCATTGATGTAATCCCACATAATTGCATGAAAAGGATTCTCTGGAGGTGAGTTTTCTAGTCTACGAAGATGAAAGATCTCATTTCAGGAATCCAGACACAATTTCAAAATTATTATTTCAATATTAACACTGGGATTTCTGAAACATAATTTCTAACAAAAATCATAGGTGCACGTAGGAAAAAAGTAATGGATGAACAGTGATCAACAAAAACATTATGACCAGACACTCTTTTATGTAACATCTGCTTGTATAAAATGGAAAGACAGAGATATATCTTCAAAAAATAAGATTTCAGCAAATAGCTGAAAGATCTGTTGATCTGTTGCACTAAGGCCAATTTCAGTAAGACACCTTCAACCACACAAATTGCTTTGTGAAAGCAATAACGTAAAAAACAGATCACCTTTCAACTCATCACTTCCAAAATTATTTAGAAAATTTTGTGTGTTTAATGTGACTATATCACTCATTAAATACATTCGTTTCAGACACGACTTTGTATTTTGTCTAGAAGTGCGAATGCAAAAGTTAACAAAGATTGAATACATTTTTGATCCAAAAATTCAACCAGTTTCTCAGTTTCCTGTACCTTACTGCAGTCCCCTTCTGACAGCAGATCTGTTATTTTATCACTGCTGTTTTTTGCTGCTTCTCCCAGCCCATGGGCATCTTCTCCATCCTGGAAGAGGAGTGCATGTTCCCCAAGGCAACTGACACCTCTTTCAAGAACAAGCTCTATGACCAGCACCTGGGCAAGTCCAATAACTTCCAGAAGCCCAAACCTGGCAAAGGCAAGGCTGAGGCCCACTTCTCCCTGGTGCACTACGCTGGCACAGTGGACTACAACATCACTGGCTGGCTGGAGAAGAACAAGGACCCTCTGAATGAAACTGTCATTGGGCTGTACCAGAAATCATCTGTGAAGACCCTGGCTTTACTTTTTGCCTCTGCTGGAGGAGAGGCAGGTCAGTTCTCTGAAATGTCATATCTTTGATGCATGGTGGTTGGTCCTCAAAGCAACAGATGTTTTATTATCTTTATCAGAGGCTAGTGGTGGTGGTGGTGGCGGTGGAAAGAAGGGTGGCAAGAAGAAGGGTTCTTCTTTCCAGACTGTGTCAGCTCTTTTCCGGGTATGTAATCACTTTATCTTTTCATATATCCAGGGAATTATTCTGCATTTTTAGCTGGCTCAGACACAGAAAAGAAAGCAAAAAAAACCCCAACTAACCAACCAACCAACCAAAAAATATTCTAAATACAAATAACTTCTCTTTAGACCACAACTGAAAACAAAAATCTTATGGAATGAAAGACAGCACTGTAAAAACCTAAACTTATACTTAACATGAACATAAATTTTGTCATTAAAAGTGCCCAATTTCTATCCATCACTGGATTGATGGTAAGCTTTTCGTATCCTACAAGGTGATGTTTAATACTTAGAATCACAGGGGGTTGAGCAATTGATTGAAGTATTCTCAGCTGATAATCTTTAGCCCAGTGCATCTCCATTGATGGGTCTTTCATGTTAATTTCAAAGAATGCAAAGGGTTATTTTTTCCACGTTTCTTATAAACACACACTAAATCATGATCCCACAGGAGAATCTCAACAAGCTCATGACCAATCTGCGGAGCACTCACCCCCACTTTGTGCGCTGTATCATCCCCAATGAGACTAAAACACCTGGTAAGATGATCAAACAGAAAGATACTTGCTCTGATACATCCATTCCCCTCTGTACTCCAGTCTGGGCCATTCATTTGTGCTCTGCATTGCCAGGTGCCATGGAGCATGAACTGGTGCTTCACCAGCTGCGCTGTAACGGCGTGCTGGAAGGAATCAGGATTTGCAGGAAAGGGTTCCCCAGCAGAGTCCTCTATGCTGACTTCAAACAGAGGTGAGAGCTATGAATGAAGAGATAAGTCAGGTGTTCCCACCAACCGCTGTCCATCACACAACTGAGCTTTGCCAGGGTCTCTGAGTATTGATGCACAGTAGAGCTGCACAAGCCAGTGATTACAAGATTAATAAGTGCAGTTTGGGGTGTGAGGACAACAGGTTCTCAGGTAAAAATTACAAACTAAGAGTTCCTTGGCCATTGCATCAGCTGCAAGTTTCAGGGGAAGAGGCTTTTCCCTATACACAGAGAGGCAACGTTCCTCTTGAGTTATTTTCTACAGTATAGTTTAAGTAAAAGCATATGGGTTCAACTGACTGAAGATCAGTGTTCTCTTCATCTGTGACTGGTGCCCTAAAGACAGGAAAAGCTCCCCTAATTTTGTTACCAGGTTAAGACTTCATCAGAAGAGTGTCTCTAAACAAGGGATGAAATTCCAACTTCCTCAGCCTGATTCTGCTGAAAACACTGCTCTTGGTTTCAGTAAACAGAATAATCTTATGACTTGACATTGTCTTCATTCCTATTTCCTCCAATTCCACAGATACAAGGTGCTCAATGCCAGTGCCATCCCCGAGGGACAGTTCATCGATAGCAAGAAGGCTTCTGAGAAGCTCCTTGGCTCAATCGATGTGGACCACACCCAGTACAAATTTGGACACACCAAGGTACAAACGGCCCCATTCTCTGTCTGCCTGGGCTTTGCTCTACCTGACAGTGATGTGCTGCAACATTCCCTTTCTCAAGGTGTTCTTCAAAGCTGGGCTGATAGGGCTCCTGGAGGAGATGAGGGATGAGAAGCTGGCACAACTCATCACCCGCACCCAGGCCTTGTGTAGAGGCTTCCTGATGAGGGTGGAGTACCAGAGAATGGTGGAGCGGAGGTACACATTGCTCTTCTTCATTTGCCTTTGGGTGAAAGTGTTGACACCTGTCAGACTGAGAATATTCATTGTGCTTTTTAATTATGCCTCAGGGAGTCCATCTTCTGCATCCAGTACAATGTTCGTTCATTCATGAATGTCAAACATTGGCCATGGATGAAACTATTCTTCAAGATCAAGCCCTTGCTGAAGAGTGCAGAGTCTGAGAAGGAAATGGCCAACATGAAGGAGGAGTTTGAGAAAACCAAAGAAGAGCTTGCAAAGTCCGAGGCAAAGCGGAAGGAGCTTGAGGAGAAAATGGTGGCACTGGTGAAGGAGAAAAATGATCTGCAGCTCCAAGTGCAGGCTGTGAGTATCATCTTTTATTTCCCACTCAGAAAAAACACCTACACGTTCTGACCGCTCTGTCTCAGGCAGAAGGTCAGACAGATCTTCTATGAACTGATGTCCATTATATAGAACATGAAGCTGATATAGTAGTGTCGTATAGTAGCATGGAGAGCTCTCTGACTGCTAGTAAAGGAAGCAAGGAGCTTCAAGTGGGTGTCAGGGCTCCTGCTTTGTAAGATGCCATCTACAGATCGCCAGGAGAGGGTTGTACCTGAACCTCCTACTCCATTTAAGCAAATGAGTCCTGCTGGCAGTAGCTCCATCTCACCAGGATTAATTGATTTGGGACAGTAAATGCAGCTTAGAATTCAAATTGATGCTGGTAAATTCAGTCATTTAATGACAAGGGTATCACCCAGGATATGGGAAATCTGCCTTGAAACTTCTCTTCAGTCTAAATAAGAATTAACCCAGAGCTCCTGCTTCCGAGAGATATCTGAGTCTTACCTTCCAGGGTTGTAATGTATTTTACTATGTTCAAGAGTGCTCATTATTCCCTGGAAAAATGGAAAGGAACAGGCAGATTCACTGTAATGCAAGCAGACAGTGCATTTTGACTCTGGGCAGTCAAAATCCTGCTCACTATTTTTAAATCCATAACCCATTCATGTAAAATCTGTGTACAAAATTTGGAGAACATAAATGTTTGTAACAATACTAAACCATCATACTTCTCCTCTCACTTCATACCTCTCTATTATTTAGACATAATTTAATACAATGCAGAACAACAAAGCAGATCAGAAATCAAGCAAATAATTTCATTTCTGAGTACTAGAGTGATTTGGATCCGCAACCTGGATTTTCATCATATTCCACATGGAGTAGATTATGATTAACAATATCCCATGAATGTTGTGGGTGCAACAAATTTAGAAAAAATTTTAAAAAACATACTCCAGAAAGAAAAGTCCCTATTTAATGTGTATGAAGCAAAACGTCCATTCAGGGGAAAATTAGTGACAGAGATGGTCATTTTTTGTAATGCCATTAAGTGCGTGAGATATTCTCACAACTACAAATCCTAAGAGATGTTTTTGAAAGAGTAAAAAACAAATAAAAAACCAAATCTGAAACCATTCCAAACTGAGAACTTGCAGATCTATTTCCCAGGGAGAAAACCTGACAACATTGTAAAGCTGTTTGAGTAGATAGGCTAAAAGATAAAGAAGATAAACTTCCAAATACTACAAACAAATAGAATCTTTGTCTACCCACCAGGAAGCAGATAGCTTG
>VZTJ01004206.1:31916-98050 GCA_013397795.1 Orthonyx spaldingii | reverse complement strand
CAACCCAAACCATTCCATGGTCTGTGATGGAGAGCTGCCCTGGAACAGCCCATCACTGTGACCTCAGGGTGACACTCAGCCAGGCAGTGGCAGGAGCGCAGCCCTTCGAGCTGTGGGGCACAGACAGGGACAGTTCCAGCCCCCAGACAAAGCAGAGCTGCCCTCCAGGCAGTGCAGAGCTTCCAGCACCCCAGGAATCCTCACCTTCCTCACTCATTTTAAAGCTCAACAATAATATTTTTAAGCCAGAGACCCCTTCCAAGGAGGGGAGAAGCAGGACACCAGTGCCCACCCCAGAGTCCCTCCCTGGGGGCTGTGACACCCCAGAACAGGGCTGGGGGCAGTGACGGGGCAGTGCCAGATTCCCTGGGTATTCGAGAGCAAACCCATTTCTGAGCACAGAACCTGAAGTGCCCGGCAGCCCTGGGGCTCTGCAGGAAGGCAGCAGGGCTGAATTTTCCTCTCTTTTCCTTTCCATAACTCCAGATAAACCACAGATGTAACAGCCACAGAAGGGGATTTCAAAGCCTGGCACAGCCCGTGACAAACACTGTCACCACAGCCCAGGTTGCCACTGTCCCTGAGACATCAGGAGATGAAAAAGTTTCCTTTCCCAATTCCACCAGCCCCTGTGGCAATCCATTCTTTAGAAAAGAATAAGAGTTTTTAACTTGCAAACCAATTTACTGCGTTTTAACATCCATGAGTTCGCAGTGATTGGAAGCCTGCTGCTGCCAGGAAAGGGAACAGCAGTCACAGCCCTCAGACTAGCCTTTTATAAACGGCACACTTCAATTAAAAGAAATCAAATCAATATGACAATAATTTCGTTTGCAGCAGGTGGTGCTCAATTTGTCTCTCTGGGAAATGGGAGGCACCTGTGCAGCACGGAAAGAGCAGCAAAGCCTCACACGACTCATGCTCAGCCCTCAATGCCAGCTCTGCTCAGACCTCCAAGGGTTAACGACAGCCAAAAGCAGTGAGCGGAGAACGAGCATCAAGGTGGAGCATTTATGGAGATTTTAACAGCCAGACTCAGAAATAACCCAGCAGTGACATCATCTCTCTGCCAGCCTGAGCAGAGCCTGTTCCCAGCTCTCCTGCAGCAGCTCCATGGGAAAAGTCCCCTGCTGTCCTGCTTGGCTGGGTGGGAATCATCCCCTCAGCAGCAGCTTTGTCCCTGGGACCAGGCAGCCCCAGCTGGGCTCAGGTCCAGTGGCACCAGATCCGTGAGGGAATCAGCCAGGAGAGCCCCACTGAGGGCACCCAACACCCGCAGGAGTGACCTTGGCACCCCGGGCACTTGTCCTGCCCCTGACAGGAACAGAGCTCACAGGACTGTGCCCTTCCCTCCTGAGACCCTCCACCCCAGCACCCTCCTCCAGGAGAGAAGGAGCTGGGAGAGCCCTCCTGGCAGGACACGGCAGGATCTCGGCAGCCGAGCCCTCACCTGCCTGGGCAGCACCACCAGCCCCCCCCGGCCCTGCCCCGGCTCAGGCTCCTCCTGGCCCAGAGCACACCTCGGACTGCTCGGGGAGCCTGAGAGCACACCTCGGACTGCTCGGGGACTCTGAGAGCACACCTCGGACTGCTCGGGGAGCCTGAGAGCACATCTTAGACTGCTCGGGGACTCTGAGAGCACACCTCGGACTGCTCTGGGACAGCCACAGCTCTGCCCCTCGCTGCCACCAGCTCCGGAGCCAGCTCCATGCAGGCACCACCCGAGGACGAGCAGAGCTGCTCATGGGCAGCGTTCCCAAGCTTTTGGGTTTTCTCCTTCTCCTCTTCACGTCAGAAGGAAGTGGTTTGAGTACAAGAAAACCCAGCCTGGGCGGGATCAGAGGCTCAAACTCCGCTGTGTGACAGAGGAAAACACAGACTGAAAGCTCCTCCACTCACACATTCCCCAGGGAAGGGGCTCCTTGCTCGCACCCACAGCACTCCAAATGCCGGGAAAGAGCAGGGAAGACAGAGAAAATGCTACCACCAAGTGGAGGTGAATGTGCAGGTAGCAGCAGGGAAAGGCATATCTACATCTGTAAATCCCTCCCAGTGCTCCCAGTGATTTATTTGGGAAGGAGGGCACCGTCCTATTTTCTACTCATCTTCAATAGGGAGCAAATGGGCTTTGTTCCCCGTGCCCCGCAGACATTCCCTGCCCAGAGCCCCGAGCTGCACGCGGAGCCAGAGCCGGTGCACACACACAGGGTGGGTGCGTGGATTTAGGGAACAGGAGGATGCAGGAGCGTTTGTCAGCCCCCGGGGATTTCCCTCAGTCCCTTTGCCAGATGTCAGCTCTCTGCCTCAGTGTTCTGGCTCCCGTGCCCGCACATTTCCAAGGCAAGGAGTGTTCCATATTGTTTGGTGGGGAGGGAAGAGGCTTTCCCACTGCAGGAACAGCCCGTGGCAGCAGGAACAGCCCGTGGCAGCAGGAACAGCCCGTGGCAGCAGGAACGCAGCACAGCCCCGGATCCTGCTGGAGCCTCCAAGCCTACACTGGAAATTCCCAACTCATGCTCAGGAGATTGATTTGTTTTCCAAAGCTCACCTACAGCTTGAGCACTCGTGTTTAATAACAGATTCTTCCAAATATTTTTTTGTTTCCTAGACTGTCAAATGCAGATGGAGTCACAGAATCCAGGGTGGGTCAGGCTGGAAGGGACCCCAGAGGGTCACTGTCCCACTCCCTGCTCCAGCAGGGCCATCCCAGAGCTCAGGGCACAGCAGAGTGTCCATGTGGCTCTGGAATATCCCCGGGGAGGAGACTCCAGCCCCTCTCTGGGCTCTGCTCAGGGCTGGGCCGTGCCCAGGGCAGAAGTTGTGCCTCCTGTGCAGGGAATTTTCGGGCTCAGTCCCTGCCCATCCCTCTGGTGCCACTGCTGGGCCTGGAGCAGAGCCTGGGCCGGGTCCTGAGCCCTCCCTGCACACAGGGACAGCCAGGGACACACGGGGACAGCCAGGGACAGCCAGGGACAGCCAGGGACAGACAGGGACACACAGGGACAGCCAGGGACACCCAGGGACACCCAGGGACAGCCAGGGACACACGGGGACAGCCAGGGACACACGGGGACACACAGGGACAGCCAGGGCTGAGGGCCCCTCTCAGCTGGGGCTCCTCACGAGGCTCCCTCAGATTAAATCACGGAGTCAGGGGGGTGGGATCTAAACAGGGCCTTGCAGTTCCTGAAGTAAGAGGTTTCAGGAACCTGGGCGGTGTGGGATCAAAGCCACTGAGCTCAGATTACTGTCTTTAACTCTTGGCTTTTCTTTCTTCCCAAAGCTCTCCTGGGATGCCAGGAACCAGGAGTTCTGTTGGCTGCAGTGTTGGAGACCCCACCTCACGCTGGGTGGAAGGTCCTGGCAGCCCCAGAGCTGAGCGGGAGTGGTGCAGAAGTCAGAGAGCCCCAAAATGGTTCCAAAAGTGTCAGAACTGAGCTGCCCCTGTGAACTGGCAGCAATCCAAACCAAGCCCAGGCTGCCAGGCAGGTACTGCAGAGCTTCCCGAGGCCTCAGCTCCCCCTTCGGCAATGACATTCCTGTTGGGATGTTCCAGAACACTCCTGTTCTGCATCGTTGGTGATTATGCAGACAGGCACCTTTGGGCAGCTTTCCAAGCGGTTCTATCAGATGTCACTCTGGAAAACAGAGGTTGGGAAGGCTGAGTGCAGCCAAAGCCCGGATCTAAGAGCAGAAGCCACCAGAGGCTGCAGAGAGGAAGGATCTGGTGGTGGCCAGGCTGGAAAAGCTCCAGAGCCGAGGCAGGGGATGGGCATTAGCAACGGGCTGGGGTTTGGAGGCCACAGGGGTGGAGATGGGGCAGTGATGAGGGGCTGCTTGCGCCCAAACCCAAAAATGCTTGCTCCGGGCTGGGCAGGAGTTTGGGAGGTTGGGAGCTCCCCTCAGGGCCCCTTCTGCAGCTCCTTCTCCGCAAAAGTCTCCGGATTTCTCTCTCCCTAAATAATTCTGACAAAATGTCTGTCACTATGGCAACCAGGGAAAACAAATTGATTTGAGAGGTGTCTGATATTCGCAATGCATAGAAATTATCGTTGCCATGGCAACGCGATTTACAAACGAATGGGAATATTTAGGGAACAATTAGCAATGGAAACGCCTCGGCCTCAGGTGAGTCTCAGGTGGCTCCAGAGCCACAGCAGAGGCTCCTCACCTGCCCAGCCTCAGAGTCCTCGGGCACTGAGCTCCAGGGGCTCCGAGCTCAGGGGCCTTCCCGGAATGGGTGACTCAGGAACTTGTCAAGGACTTTGGAGGAAAGCACCAAACAGGGCAGATCAGAGTGACAGGATGGCCAGGCCCAGGTGACAGGACCTCTGGTGGCAGCTGCCCCTGGGGTGGTGACACCCACAGGGACATTCCAGCTCTCCCAGGCTGGGGCTGGAGCAAACCCTGCTTTGCTCTTCATCTTGAGCAGCAAAACACCTCGGCTGGAGGGGCCACGGGGGTGATGTGGAAGTTGTGTCCCATCCCCTGGGGACAGGGGACAGTGCAGCAGAACAGCCAGGGCTGTGGTGCAGCACCTCCAGCCCTTGGAAGAGTGGTTGGATTCACAGAATCCTGGAATGGTTTGGGTTGAATGGGACCTTAAATCCCCTCCAGTGCCACCCCTGCCATGGCAGGGACACCTCCCACTGTCCCAGGCTGCTCCCAGCCCCAATGTCCAACCTGGCCTTGGGCACTGCCAGGGATCCAGGGGCAGCCACAGCTGCTCTGGAAAACCTGGGCTCCAGTCTAGAACCTTCCACAGCAGGAGCACAGCACCATCAGCACCAGCTACCAGCCACACACCGACTCCATTTCTCCAGACCCAACACTTCCATCTTTCCCAGGTCTTTGGCTGTCAGACACCCCCTGTCACACCAGCAGAAGCTTTACAGGCTGTTGCAAGAAGTCTGAGTAGACATCCCTGTGGATCATTTCCTGCAGTGCCAGAGGATTCTGGAGCTGGGGCGAGCACTGAAGGCTTTGGGGATGTAGAGCTTCCTTCAAAGTTTTCCATCCCCCTTTTCTCTGCACACACCTGGACACCGATCATGAGAGATTCACCCAAAATTCCTCCATCATTGCTGAGGGATTCCCAGGCTTGGGCTGATCTGGAATCTGCACCCAGCTCCCTGTGCTGGACACCACATCTGCTGCAAGGGGGTCTGTGGTCAAACCCAGCTCTCCTGATCCCGAGGGACACCCACAGCAAAGCCCCTGGGTCTGAATCCCAGACCCACCCGTGGAACCAAACCCGTTCCCAGGATCTCTCCCCCAGCAGTGGGTGGGGGGGGTTGCAGTGCAGTTTTCCTTTCACCCCACCTTTATCTCCTCCCAGCGAGGCCGGGCAGCCAAACCACCCCTTCTCCACAGCATTCCTGCAATGGGAATGTTTTTCCTAAGGAAAACTTCACCTGCCCAAGGCAGGGCCTTTCCCACGAGCAAGCACAGCAAGCTCAGGGGTGTTGGTGTTGCTTTCAGCCAGAAGAGCACTCACAGAATCCACAGCAAATGCATTTCAGTGCATCCCTAAAGCTGCCTCGGGAAGGACTGTGGGATTGGGGAGTCTGAGAATCAGAGGGAATTCACACAAGGATGAGCCAGTGCTGCTGACACTGCTAGGGGACATCATCCCCACCCTGGCACAGGGACTGTTTGTGCAAAATTATTCCATCTTCTGGCTCTTCAGGTTTCCAATCCACCCCATTAATCCAATATTCCAGGGGTGTAATAATCAGGAGCAGAGCATCTTGCCCAGGGGGGCCTGGAGGTCCTGCCCAGAGCAGGGAACACACCAGGGAACCTTGGAAAGCTCTGCTTCAGCAAGAGATTCCTGTTGGAAACAGGGATTAACCACAAATCTTCAGCTTGAGACTAAAACAAAACAGAAAAAACAGAACTGTCACCTAAATCTGCAAGAGGGACATGGAGCATCAGCTGGACTTGATGATCTCGGAGTCCTTTCCAGCCTAAATGGTTCCATGACAGAAGCCAGAGATCCCCATCCCTCCTGATTCATGACACTGCTCTGGGAAGACCTGACCCCCAGAGGATTCCATGGAAGCACAGCCCAGCCTCACACCAGGTTAATTTGCAAATAAAATCCTCTCTCAGATGATTATCTCAGCCTTGCTCTGAACACACCCAGTGCCACACAGAAAAACTGGAAGCAATTTGGTCAGAGAACACGATATAAAATCAAATTAAATGTACACGACCAAGATCTAAGTCCCCAATAAGAAGTTTTTATGCCTCAGTAAGCAAACAGGGCTCTCCTTCACATTTCCAAGATCTCTGCATTTATAATCTCCTCTGTTATCATCTGCTTAACTGTAAGAAATTTAGCAGAGAGCTTCAGGCTTGTGGAAGCCCAGAAAACATCCAGGTTTTTATTCAGAGGAAAAGCAGAGAAGCTGATAATCCCACTTTAATTTTTCTTTAATATCCCTAAAAACTCCAAATTCATCTCCCCTTCCTCGGGCAGACCTTCCTCCACCACAGGATTTTTCATTTGAAAGTCATATTTCCTCCTCTTCAGGAATAACAAAACATTTCAACATTCGAGGGTTCAGTCATCACTGACCCCAGGAAACCCTCTGGGAATACTGAAATGGAAAAGAGCCGTTCAATGCTGGCACAAACATTTCAGTCCCACCGTCAGAGTGGGGATGTAGAAATCCATAATCACCCCTATCACAGCAGCCAGTTGACATCCAGCAACCCCTGACTCTGATCTGCCTCTCGCTGAATATCCATGGCTGTGGGAAAAGCGTTTTCTGCTGGAGTCTCCCAATTGTTGTGCTGCAGATAAACTTTTGAAAAGTGTGCTCTGCTATCTCCCAGATAAGTTATGTGGTGCTTGCTGCAGTGATTGGACAAACTGATAAACTCTTTGGACAGAAGCAGTTGTGCCCACGCATTTACAAACTCACTCCTGGAGTTTTCCCCTGAGCTGGATCATTTGTTTTCCGAGTGGGATTCATTGTTGCATGCAAAGCCTATTGCTGAGATGGCTCGGGGTAAATTTAAATATCACAGGGAGGCAGGGAGTGGATGAGAAACTTTGGCACTCACAAAAGTTGGCAAAGCCGCAGAGATCATGGATTATTTATCCAGGAGGATGGAGTTGAATACTCCGATGCAGCTACAGGTGTTTATTTAATAGAAATGGATAACAGTTTCTGCTCAGGGACTGACGTGAGGACAGGCCTTCTCCACCAAACTGACCTCCTGGACAGTGAGGTTCACCCAAAGTAACCTGGATCCAGGAATTCCCACAGCTGCTGTGCCAGAGACCAGTGTGTGTCCATGGAAAAGAAACAAGAGGAATTCAGAGAATTCCACAGCCTGGAGCTGCCCGAGATGTCTCTGGGTACCTGATCCCAGCTGGAAGGCTCTGTTCAACTCCCAGCCATAAACAACCAGGAGGCAGGGTCCTCATCCTCATCCTCCCAATTTATCTACCCAAAATAGTTCAATTAACACTTCTGAAGTGCAAAAAAGAGGAACAAATGAATCTGTGTCTTCCACTGCAGTAGGGTTGGTTTTCGTACAAGACCACGCCAGCAGTGTCAGTCTCCCCCTGACCATGAGCTCACTGACCCAAAGCTCGCTGCCCAACCCGCACATTCCCAGGATTTTGGTATGTTAAGGAGCCTCTGAGCAGGGAAAGGCCTGGAGGCACCCAAGGTCTGAGCCTGTGCCCAGCTCCTGCCATGGCTGTCCGGAGAGGAGCCACGACTTGGATGGGAATTGTGCTGCAGATTTTTGCTGGATCTGAAACTCCACTGGGGGAAAACCAGCTTGTGGTCTGTCCCAAAGCCAGCAGAAGTTGCCTGCATCGCCCAGAAACCAGAATGCTTCAGGCAAAGCAGTCCACAATGAAATCCTGGGAGTTTTCCGTCACTGACAGACAAATTCCCTGTGTGCTGTGGCAGACTCTCCCGGATGGTTTCCGGGAAAGGCGGCAGGGCGAGGCTGGGGCAGCTGCAGTGCCGCGTTGTGAAGCCCTTGGCAGAGCTTGGAATGCCCACGCCACAAAAATCCTGCCCCAAGGGCTCCTGAGGGAGGAATTAAAGGGCGGGAGAGGGCCGGGCCGCTCCCAGCGCTGTTTGGGGCTCATCCAAGGGCCGGGATGAGAGGAGCAGTGGCACCACTGCCGCACGGGCGCTGGGATAAGCGGCTCTATCAGGCTCCCTGCAGCCAGATCATCTCCGGGTGCTCCGCACCCTCCCCGGCCCCGCTGCAGATGCACACACCAAAGGAAGGAGATGTAAATACGCTGAAATAACGCAATTGTCTCCTTCGCTGAGCGTCCTCCCGCGGGTATTCCTTGCTAACCCTGTTACGGCACAAAGAAAGCATCCGGAGATGCTTTAAGGATTAATTGATCCCTGTGTGAGAGGAGGAAACCTCTCCCTGCCGCCAGGATCGGTCAGAGTCATTGCAGGGCTGTGCCAGGGACACCCACCCGGTCACAGGGCTTGGGGTGCAAGAGAGGGGAGGCAAGGTGTTGGAAAATATTCCAAGTTTAAAATCTTTATTTTATTTCTCTAGTCAGGTTTGGTTTGCCTTTGCCTTGGGGAAAGGGATTCTTAAAGCTTTTTACAGGAGATGTAGGATCACTCTGTGGAGATGGGTTTGTCATCTCACCAGGCTGGGATGACCCAAAAGATACCCAGAGAGACAAAGGCCACCAAGGGAACACCAATGACCTCCAGCAAACATCAGCGACCATAACTCCAGAGCTGACCCCTGGCACGGCTGGGGACACCTGGCCCAGAAAAGGCTGATGAGGAAATCAAGGAGTGAGCACCTGATTAACATCAGAGGTGAAGAAACCAGGGTCCAATAGAAAACCAAATACTAACAAATACCTGACTCAGAGCCAATGAACATCAACCAATGTATCTCTGTGGGGTTTTGGCTGTATAAAGTTTNGGAAGGTTTTTGCTTTTCCTGCAGTTTTCGGTGACAAATGGGACACAGAGAGTCTGTACCGAGGGGACAGCCTGGGACATGGAGAGTCTGGCACTGAGGGGACAGCCTGGGACAGGCTGCAGTGGCCCTTGGAATTCACTTCCTTGCAGTGGGTGGTGGCTGCCACAGGGAATTCCTGGAGAATCTTCACCCTTGGCCAAAGAAGGACAGAGTCTCTGGCAGCTCCTGGAGGTGGGGAGATGTGAAGGTGAGGAAAGGATCTGAGTCAGGTTCCAGGAGCACCTGCTGGGCTTGGATCCCTGCCTGGCCTCGCCTCAGGACACGGAGGACGTGCACAAAAACAGAGCAGAGTGGGAAAAAGGGAACATCCTCTGGCTGTGCCAGCACCAGAGAGCAGCTGGGACTTGCACCAAGTTCTGCCTGTGGGGCAGGTGCTGAGAGGTGGGAGAAGGCTGACCACAAGCACAGCAAGGAACCCAGCTCCCTTCAGTCAGTGGGACATGGAGGAAGGAAGCACAGGAATTTTGCTTCCCTGGCTGGATCCTCTCATCCCAGGATGCTCCTGACTGATTCTTTCAGGCTGGGGGATCACACAGAGGAGGAAATGGGAATGCAGGAGCCACTTCCTTCTGCTGCCCTGGAGTTAAATGCTCCTCTGGGACTGCAGCCACTACCAAAAGACTCTTCCCTTTTTCCAGAAAGAATGTGGATGGAACACAGATGGACCCCCTAAATTCCCGATTTTCCAGATCTGAAGCAGAGAAACGGAACAGCCCCAAACAACAGCAAACACAACCTCTCCTCCCTGCCACGAGCCAGGATTAAAGCCCTGCCAGGAGAGCATTTCCTGGGCACCTCTGTTCCTCTGCAAGGCACTGAAGTCTCCTTGTGCACTCCTCCGATGAGAGAAACATCCCCGTTAGATCAGAGAGAGTCTCTTGAAAGGGAGACAGGGCTTGAAAACCTTCTGCTTTGAGGGATTCATTAAAGGAGGAAAGGAGCAGGAAAAACCCAACACAGAGAGAGGAACAGAGACATCTGATGGGGGTTCAAAGCTGCTCGGGGCTGAAGCAGTGCTGGAGAAGGATCCAGGCTGCAGGGTCACACCAGCTGGGTGCAGGGAAACTGGGAAAAGGGAGGAAATGCGGGGGTGGGTGCTCCCTAAAGGTGGGAGTGGGGCTAAAGGGGTCTCATCCTCACGGATGGGCTTTTGTGGGGGTCACTGTGCTTTGGACACCCCAAAGCAGGACTCAGGGACAGGGCTGGGAGGTGCTGCACCAACAGCTCTGTGCTGGGAACGTCCAGAGGCCTGTGAGGGATGCCCAGTTTATCCCATGAGATCCAAACAACACAGAACCTGAATGTGAATCTGTGAGGGATGCCCAGTTTATCCCATGAGATCCAAACCACAGAAACTGAATGTGAATCCGTGACCCTGCAGAGGTTACAGACCCTGTGGCTGAATTTCCCTGAATTTCCTGATTTTCCCCTGAATTCCTTGTGAGCCACAAAAGCTGATTCTGCTGGCACAAGTTCCAGTCACAGTCTAATGTTTTCTTTTGTATTTTCTGGTTATACCCAGAATTCCCTTCCCAGCCTGGTGGCTGAAACACTGAACTTTTCTGTCAGATCCTGTGAATTCCATGATAAAGTTCCACAGGAAGGACCCTGGTGACCAGGGCTCATTCCAGGTGCTGCACTGGACAGTCAGCAGAGATCAGACAAAGAGGGAGGAGACTCCGTTTTCCCAATACCTTGAAGTTCATTTTCATCCTTAATTAGAACAAAGCCTGAAAAATGCACATTCCTCAAAGAGAAATAGTCAGGAAAAAATGTCAATTTGGGGCCAGGAAGAGACAAATTGGAACTTGTCATTTCAGCAAAATATGGGTAAAAAAATCACAAAACCCCACAACATTTTGTTATAAAAAATTTCTTCTGAGGACACCGAAGCAGAAAACTGCTCCTGACGCAGTTTTTCTACTAATTTTCTTTCACAAGGAAATCTACTTGGTTGCACTGTTTCGGGGGGGTTTCAGGCTTTTTAAAGAAATACATATTCAAATTTAATATCATAATGCTCTTTCTCCCAAAAGAATTGTTGGCCATCAGATCAGCTGGAAACCAAATAATTCCTTTTATATTCTGGCTCACACTGCTCAGAATGAAATTATTTCCCAAAAGTCACCAGGTTGTTGTGGCCAAGCCCAAGGAGCAAAGCTGACTTTTGCTGTTATCGAGATCAAGGAAGGATTTTGTTTTAAATTTAAAAACCTCTCACCAGCTTGTTGCTCTGATGAGCCTTTGATCTTGGAAAACAGAGGGATGAGCCTTTGGAAAAAGTGTTGCTTGGGAGGAAGCTCTGAATTGCTTTTCTACCTCAAATCATTTTCTTTCTGTTTCCATTTCAAACCATAAGTAGTCACATTTCCATGTGGGATCCTTAATTCCATTCATCCACTTTCCACTCTCCCCTATGAAGCAGAAATCGTTGCCCACAGCTGGCAGGGAATTCACGGGGAGCACAGGAGGAGGAGGGGCGTTGTTCCAGCTGCCACTGCCCGGACTGACGGACACAAATCCGTGTGATCCAGAGGTGTCCAAGCAGTGAACAGACCCTTTCAGTGCCTCAATGTGCCCCACAGGATCCTGGAATTGTTGAGGCTGGAAAAGAATCCCAGACCGAGTCCCAGCTGTGCCCGATGCCCACCTTGTCCTCAGCCCAGAGCAAGGGCCCCCTGAGACTCCTTTTCTCCAGACTGAGCCCCTTTCCAGCTCCCTCAGCCACTCCTGGGGCTCCAACCCCTTCCCAGGTCCGTTCCCTGCCCTGCTCCAGCCCCTCCATGTCCCTTTTAAAGTGAGGGGCCCAGAACTGGGCACAGGGTTTGAGGTGTGTCCTCACCCATTCCCAGCACAGGGGACAATCCCTGCCCTGGTCCTGCTGTCACCTGTTCCTGATCCAGCCCAGGTGCCTTTGGCCTTCTGGGCACTCCTGGCTCAGGTTCACATCCCATCCTTTCCTGCCCCCACACAATTCACAAAGGAACCTCTCCTGCCCCAGGGACAGGTCCTGTTCTGCTCCGTTCAGCTGCACAGCCACGGCCCCAGCTCCAGCTCCAACCTCTCCTCCTCACATCACTTATAAAAGCACTTCTAAGAAACTTGCAGTTACTCAGGAAGCTCCAATTCTCACAGCGCTGCTTCCTCCAGCCTTCCTGAGAGCTCCAGGAATTTGTCAGACATTCATTTCATTAAAAACCTCCACCAGGTTGTCTCACTCCTCTTGTATTTTCTCCTATAAATAACAACAATAAGCCAGGAGCACAATGACCCAACATTTAGAAACAGCTGATGAAATGTAGCTGGAAAATGGCTTGAGTAGAACCTTTAATTCAACATTTCCCTCCTGTACTAAACAACAGCAGAAAAAAAACAAAACCAAAAAAAGAACCAAAACAACAAAAAACCAAAAAACAAAACAAAACAAAACAAAAAAGTAAAAAAAAAGAAAACCCAAAACCAAACAAACAAACTCCACAAAAAACCCCAAACCAAGATTAATTTCACAGCTTGCCCAGAGCAGCTGTGGCTGCCCCTGGATCCCTGGCAGTGCCCAAGGCCAGGCTGGACACTGGGGCTGGGAGCAGCCTGGGACAGCGGGAGGTGTCCCTGCCATGGCAGGGGTGGCACTGGGTGGGATTTGAGGTCCCTTCACCTCAAACCATGGTGGGATTCTGTGGCCTCAGGCTGAGAACTCGAGAGAGGGAGGCACCTGGAGGGCAAAGAGGCAGAGCTGTGGGTGCAGGTGGGTGCCAGCAGTGGGGCTGGGGGGCAGCAGCAGCTCAGGGGCTCCCCTGCAGCAGAAGGTGCTGTGTGAGCACCCCCAGCTCTGCTGGAGCTCCGACTTCCCTGCGCTGAGGCAGAAACAGGGAGGGCAGAGAAGGTGACCACCCACGGCCAGGCTCCGCTTCACCTGGTGATGTTTTACGCCTCCAGGGAGCAGAAAACTCGGTTTTCTGGGCGAGGGGACTTCGTGTGCCCGCAGCAGGCGGCGTGCCCGGCTCCGGCAGCGCAGGGGGCTCGGACACGCAGCTGCAGCCTGGCAGAACTGGGACTGACATGGGAGGCACGGGAGCAGCCTGCAGCCTTCCCCCTGCCCTCCCCACACCCAGAGAGTTCCCAAATCAGCATTTCCAAACACCCTCCTTGCAAACCGAGCTCTTCCCTTCCAGTTTAGCACTGTGAATATTTGCTTTGCACGTCCCAGTCCCCGGACTGCTCGGGCAGGTTTGAGTCTCCCGTGGGAATTCCCTCTGTGATCAAGGCAGCCAAATCAAATCCGTGTGTATTGCACAGGGAGCAGAAGCCTGGAGAGGCACAGCCAAGCCATTTGCATTTCCTTTTGCTTCTCTGGGAGACTGACAGCCCCAACTAGGCCAGGGATGCTTCCACGAGCCCGGGGTGCTCCCGGGGGAAGGGTCCCGGGGGAGCGGTGGGATCCACCTGGTGCTGCCCCACATTTCCACAGCACTTCAGGAGGGATGAGCGGCCCCAGAGCAGGCAGAGGGTGCTGCAGGCAGAGATCTCCACCCTGGTCCAAAACAGCTTCTGTTAAATCAAACCTCGGCATCCCGTGGGGTTTTAAGTGGCTGCAGGGTATAAAAATGGCCCAGGAGTGCAGCTCCTCCTGCTCACCCGTGTCCTGCAGGGCCCGGGGCTGGGAACAGCCCTGTCCCAGGCAGCTGCAGCCTCCTGTGCAGGAGCAGCTGCTGGCAGATGTGCCTGGAACAGCAGCACTGCCAGGGTACCGCCTGCAGGGGAGAAAACGCTCTGGGAGTGGAGACAGAGCAGCTCAGCTGAGGTGTTCACACAATCCTGCAATTATTGAGGTTGGAAAAGCCCTCCCAGCCCATGGAGTCCCAGCTGTGCCCAACCCCCACCTTGTCCCCAGCCCAGAGCTCTGAGTGCCACCTCCAGGAATTCCTCAGACACCTCCAGGGATGGGGACTCCAAACCTCCCTGGGCAGCCCCTGCCAAGGCCTGAGCACCCTTTCCATGGGGAAATTCCTGCTGATGTCCACCCTGAGCCTCCCCTGTCGACTCACTGCTATCCACACCCCCAAGCCTCAGAGTCCAAGGTACGAAACCAGTGCTGCAGGGTGGGCATGATGGATCACAGAATCCTGGAATGGTTTGGGTTGGAAGGAATTAATCCCATCTCATTCCAACCCCCTGCCATGGGCAGGGACACCTCCCACTGTCCCAGGCTGCTCCAAGCTCTGCCCAGCCCGGCTTAGAACATTCCAGAGATCCAGGGGCAGCCAGAGCTTCTCTGAGAGACCCAAAACAGCTTTGAAAGGAGCTGAAAGGAACAAACAAGTTCCACACACAAATCAGATTTCCTGAAGGATGTGCTTCAGCAGCTCGACCGAGGGCAGCCAGTGGGACACGCTGCACCTTTGGGAAGCAGCAGCAATGTGTTCAAATGGACTCATTGCTATCAACAACACGTGGGGAATTATCTCTCTTAACGTAGCAGCACATGCAGAGCTGTCCCCAATTGTAAAGGCTGAAATATAGCAGCAATCTACAGCCATAAGGTGAGATTTCCATCTTTATATGACATGAAAAATGTGCCAGACACAGGTTTGCCCATAAACAAAATTGCTTTTTTTCAGCTCTGCCTTTAATGTGAAATATCAATCTTTTGGTGGCTTTTATTACAGAGAATTTAGCTTTTGTTTTTGACAGATGGCTCGCACTCAGTCCAGAGTACAACTGTATATCATCCCCTTTATGGACACATCTGAATTGCAGAACATATATTTTAAAAAGGCCATAATAAATGGCAAAATACCACCTGGCAAAGTGAGGGCAGTCAGGGAGAGCCCACTTGGCTGTGGATGTAAAAGTGAAGAGCTCTGTCAGCCCAGAGCCTCTCGCCGTGGTTCGTGTTCACGTGACAGCATCCAGCTGCTGCCCCCCTGCAGCACAACCAAGCTGAAGAGAAATGTTATTTTAGGCCAGGTTGCAGGGGCTGGGTGAGAGGAAACCACACAAATTTCAATGATCACAAGTTTTCTTCAAGCTTTGTCAGTTTTACTGAAATTTTCCAAGTAACTGATCCAAACCTCCGAGCCTCACCTGCCTCACCCTTCCCAGCTCTCCCCATAATTTTACTTTCAATGAACTTGAAACAATTTTTCACAGACCTATTTAATCTATTCTGTTTTCAAAACCAGCAAGAGGCTATTTCATTACAAAGTATCTGTTAATCACATTTTCCATCCCTTTAACTCACCTGCCCCTTCGGTTTCTGTGCCCTGTCACACCACCCACTCCAAAGTCCAGATGTTCAGCTCAACATCTGCCTGGGTCTTGCCTTGCTCCCAGGTGCTGCAGGTGATGTGGTTCCTACTCCTTAGGTGGGATTTTGGGCAGGAATTCCTGGCTGGGAGGGTGGGGAGGGGCTGGGATGGAATTCCCAGAGAAGCTGTGGCTGCCCCTGGATCCCTGGCAGTGCCCAAGGCCAGGTTGGACACTGGGGCTTGGAGCAGCCTGGGACAGTGGGAGGTGTCCCTGCCCATGGAAAGGGGGTGGAATGAGATGGGATTTAAGGTCCTTCCCACCCAAACCAGTCTGGGATTTCCTGATTGAAGCAGCACTTTTCCAGGAGCTGTTTGACTCCAAGCACCCACACCCCAGGGAGGAGGTAGAGGGAGGGGAGGGAGGAGGGTGCTTGGGACACCTTGGAGTTGTGCACATAAATCATTGTCTGGAGCTTTATTGCTCTGAAAACAGGCAAAAAAAAAGGGACATAAATTTGCCAAGCTCAGTCAATAAAATTATTGATTCACGAGGACAGACAGAAATCAGGGATGCAGCTGCCAGCTCTGCTCGTGTTTGTTCAGTAACACAGCCCCAGCCCCTGCTCTGCAACACTCCAGAAGCCCCGTTCCAGCACCACCCCTGCTGCTGCACCGAGACATAATCAGCTTTTATTATCAACTCCCAGCCACCTCTATAATCAGTCACTGAATTTACAATTTCCCAGGTAGCTGCACAAAAATATTAAGTACAGTTAAGGCTCTGTTTGAAATAACAAAACCAATTGCTTTTAAAAAAACCCTTGGTATTTAAAACCTTTACATTCCTCACACAACCTGAGGCGGTTGTGTGGCAAAAGCGAGTATTTAGAACATAAATGGCTGTGATGAATCCATCAGGAATGATTCATTCCCTCTGCTATTCAAAACAGAGTCTCAGGGCCCTGAATTAAAATCAAATAACACCCATTTCATCCATTCCTGCCCGGGTCCTGTCCCAGTCATGTGTGCAGATCACTTTTACATTTTTAATTTGCCTGCTCTGTGTGGATGATCAGGGCACAATGTGGGACCTTCTGGGCACCCAGCACAGCCTCCTGAATTCCAGGAGCAATTCCCACACCGGACAGCAGCTGGTGCCTCCCAGAGCCCGTGGAAACCTGCAGAGCACACAGGAGAGGCTTCTCCAGGATGGAACGGGCAGGGAAGTGCTGGACAGCTCCCAGGAAGGGGAGATGAGGGAAGGAACCACACCCAGAGCTCCGGGAGTGTTTGGACAGCGCTCCCAGGGATGCGCAGGGGGGGATTGTCTGGGTAGGGACAGGGGTTGGACTCCATGATCCTTGGGATCCCTTCCAGCTCAGGATATTCTATTCCATGCTTCTATGATCCCTGCCCGCCAGAGTTACTGCCATGGTGGCACAGGAGTCTCTGTAATTTACAATTTGCAAAGAAAATGGAAGAAGTCCAAGTGAAATCTAAAAAGAAGTTAAGCGGATTCATGAGCAAGACTTGAGAAATTCCCTCTCCAAACTAGTCCCAAGTAGGCCTGGAATGGCAGGACAGGGGGAGTGCCTGAAGCTGAAGGAGGACAGGGTTTAGATGGGAGATTGGGAAGGAATTCCTGGCTGGGAGGGTGGGGAGGGGCTGGGCTGGAATTCCCAGAGAAGCTGTGGCTGCCCCTGGATCCCTGGCAGTGCCCAAGGCCAGGTTGGACATTGGGGCTGGGAGCAGCCTGGGACAGTGGGAGGTGTCCCTGCCATGGCAGGGGTGGGATGGGATGGGATTTAAGGTCCCTTCCAGCCCAAATTATCCTGTGATCCTCATGGAGCCTGTACCTCAATCCAGCCCCTGGATTTGCTTCCCTCATCAGGGTGTGGTGGTTAAATCAGAGACTGAGCCCCTGATGGACCAGGTGTGTCCAGGGCCCCCTGGAATAACAAACCCCACTGCCCCCTGCCACTTCCTTCAGCTCTTTCTTCAGGCACAATTTCTAAGCATTTTCCTTATCCATGAGGACAAAGGAATAATCTTTGGTAAACAAGATCTATAAAAATGTATCCCGAAAGCACAAGGGGCACCCTGCAGGGCAGTGGGTGGTTACGGATACACAACACATCCCCCAGCCTACAGCCCCGGTGGGATCCCTCTCCAGATCCATCAGAATAACAGGAATGACTTCAGCAGCTTTTCTCTCACTCACATTGTTTGAATAAAGCCCTTGAGTTTGAATAAAGTCCTGAAGAACCCACTGAGTGCTGCAGCTTTTGTAGCACAGGCTGAGAGTGCATGCAGGGCTGTTTATTCTGCTCTGTAATTTCCATCATTCTCTGAGCTGTTTAATTCCCCCGGCGGTGTCAGGAATTGAATGCAGTTATCCCATTCCCTGGGTGGATAACACACAGCACATCCCGTGGCTGCTCTCTCCTTGCTCTGGGGCACGCCTGAGGTCTCATTAAAATCTGAATATTAGAACAAAACTAATCCTGCTTCCAATCCTGACCCTCTGCCATCCCCTCCTTTCCCTTGGCCTTAGTACTTAGCCCGAAATTAAGGACTTGAGAGTTCAGCAGCTGCAGCACAGCTCCTTGTGAGGCCATGGAGGAGAGATGTGGGTAATTCCACACTGGGAATCAGAACCATGGGATGGTTTGGGTTGGGAGGGACCTGAAATCCCACCCAGTGCCACCCCTGCCATGGCAGGGACACCTCCCACTGTCCCAGGCTGCTCCCAGCCCCAATGTCCAGCCTGGCCTTGGGCACTGCCAGGGATCCAGGGGCAGCCACAGCTTCTCTGGGAATTCCATCCCAGTCCCTCCCCACCCTCCCAGCCAGGAATTCCTTCCCAATATCCAACCCAAAGAGCAGCCACCATTCCCAGCAATTCCAGATTGACTGGGATTCTCTCCATCTCTCACACCTGCACCTCCTCTCCCAGTCCCAGCTCCCAGTGCAAACCAGACCAGGAACAGCAGAACCCAACAGCCTCCACTGAACTCTCGAGATTCATTCAGGCCAAGAAGGAAAACCTGAACCTACACAAGGATGGAGCTGAAAATCAAGAAGGGAGAGCTCTGGGAAAGTCAGGCTTCCCCATCTACTGACCTGGAATTTATTGGTGTCTCAGCTGAAGGCAGCCCCCACCAGCTCTGCTCTGAGTCCTTTTGGAGGGAGATTGACTTAGTGCCACAATAAATTTAAGGAAAATGCTTCCTCTGGCTCTGTCCAGCCCTCATTTCTCAGCTGCCAGGGAGAGGGAGTTGAATTTCACACCCATGGAGTGGACATGAGCAAAGGCTTGGGCAGGGAGAGGGAATCAGGTCTGGATTAAGATTTAAATGATGTTCTGTGATCTTGGGCTTAATGAGTGGAAAGGCCAACATACATAATGCAGGAAAAAGTTCTAAATTATTGCTCTCTTCAAGGGAACATTATTGAATTTAAAAATCCATGTTCAGTAATTATTAGAACAGGGTTAATTAAGCAGCCTGCTGCCCCAAATCTCTCTGCAGCAGCCAGCCCTGACCACTCACCCGGATTTGCACTTCCAGGCAGGAAATAACACTTTTCCATGGATACTTTTACCCAAAGCTTTCCTGGTGGTTTAGCAGTTCCTTCCTCTCAATTTTTCTTTAAATTACCCACCTTTGTGTCATCTTCCCTTGATGAAGGAGGTGCCTCTGATCCTTCTCGAACATTTAAACTCAAGGTTTCTGTTGCTTGTGCCAAATCTCTCATCCCAGCAGCTGGGGCAGCTCCCCAGCCTCCAACCAAAATCAAACGAGTTAGGAGGTGTTTCCATGAGCAGGAGGGGGTGGCTCAGTGAGGACAAACTGGGATAAATCAGATTATCCATCATCCCAACCATGAAAGAAAACACTGGGTGCTTTCTCCTCTCAGTGAGGAATCAGGAGCTGAAGTCCTACCCTCAGGCATCACCTCCTCTTGTAAAAATGAGTCAAATTTAATGGCAAATGGCAAACTTGATCAATAAAAAGCAGTGCCTGAGCTGTGCTGCAGTGACACGTGGGAAGCAAAGAGATGGTGGGGCCAGGAACCTCTGCAGAGAGACGAGATGTCAAAACCTTCATTTAATTGGGAGAGGGAAAAAGCAAAGGCTGCAGTGCTCTGCCACAGCTCTCCTGGTTACTGGAAATAAAACTGGGAGAAACACCAGCACCAAGGCGGCTGGGGAGGATTTGTTCCAGCCCTGGGGTTGTTTGTCCTGCTGCAGTTGATCTCAAACCCTGCCAGGACATCAGCTGGGTGCTGATCAGCCTGAGGGGAGAGGCTCCAGCCATCCCCCACCCCGAGGTATCCCTGCCCCAGGCAGGATCAGCCTCTGCCTGTCATCACAGTCTCCTCCAGGTTTATTTTCCTATTTCTTTTTCCTATTTACCAACTTTGTCCACAGGGCACAAACTCATCCCCCGGACCTGTGGCACCAAAAGTCTCCCTCCTTGTGGAGCACCCCTGGAAGGTGCCTTTGGTTGTGAAGGGGCAGAGCGATCCCTTTTGGTCACGCCACGGAACCATCCTGCTGCTCCAGGAGGAGGCCAAGCAGCAGCTGGGTGGGATTTGAGAAACAAAGACACAGCTTTTAGGGGAAATGCAGCCTCTGGCCTTGGCAGTGGCGCTTTGGTTCAGCTTTGGGAAGCAGGAGTGGAACTCAACCCCAGCACACGGCTCAGGCTGCCAGCTCCCCTCAGGGAAGCTGTTCCCTTCTTCAAAAGGCAGAAAAATTCCTTCCTGAAACTTCCTCCCTCTACAAAGAAAGGGAAAACAGCATTTTAGCCTGAAAGTTTTATTTATTTCCAGGGACGGGGGAGCCACAGCTTCTCTGGGCAAGCTCTGCCAGGGCCTCACCCCTTCAGAGCCGAGAATTTCTTCCATAGAAAGAATTCCTTCTTCTCAAAGAGATGCAAATGTTTTACACACACCATTGCCCTTTCCCCTTCCACACTCCACAGCTCCAAGTGGTGTTTGATTTTTTCAATAATACAACTTAATACTCGAGCTCAATGGTTTGGGTTTTTTTTCCAAGCCATGTAATCCCCTCGGCTTAGCTATTTAATTAAAGAAAGAGAAGAAAGCAAATATCTGAGCTCCAGTAGGTTCCAGACTGCAGAGACTCTGTGTGGAGATGGTGTCACCTTTGAAGGAGCAGGGAATTCTCTGTGCCACGGGCTGGGAACATTTCCCCTCCTGCCAGGCCTGCTCCCCTTCCTCTGAGGGAAAAGGACTGGAGGGAAATCTCAGAGCAGCTGAAAAATGAATGCACCTGAAACATCCAAACAGCAGCTTGGGGGTCTCAGAGTGGGGAAACCTCACAGATTTATGGGAAAAGCCCCAGATTTACGGCCTCTCACACCCCAGCAATGCTCCCTGGGGCCAGCTCAAAGCTGCCCAGGTATAATTCGTGAGGTGCCACTGCCCCTCTCAACTGCACATCACCTCACCCTATTTTTCACTAAAAACCCAGAGCCTTTTCCTCAGGAACTTGTCAAAGGCACGGGAATATGAGGGAAAGGGATGTGCCACTGCTCAAGGCTGGAATCTGCTGCTGGGACTGTGACTCCTCGGGAATGGGGGGTCCTTGCTGCCTTCCAAGCCCTACTTACGCTATGCTGAAAATAAAATTTAAAAATAGATTTTAAAATGTGTCTCTGCTTTGCTTGACCACCTTTGGAACTCCAACCAAGACCCAGTTAAAACATCCTGGATCAGGAGCACCTGGTTTTGCCCCTGCCCAGACGCACAGGGCCAAACAGCTCCAAAATCTGAGAGAAACTCTGGGCTAAAGGGAACAGGTTTGTGCTGCCTCCAGTACTAAAAGCTCTTTGTCTTCCTGCCAGATTATGAGGGGTAGAGAAATGCTGAAACTTAAAAAAAAGTTAATGTAGTGTAATTAACGATTGCTAGTTCTGCATGAACTCTCTGCAGTCCCAAAAGCGAGTTCATCTCCCTGAGCACCGGGTGGTGTCCTGCCAGCGCTTCACCTTTTGGGATTGCAGTGCTCTCCAGGGCCCGTTTGCTCATCCCCCGTTCTGGGAAGAGGCATTTGTCCCCTCAGCATCCCTGACATTTGAGGGAGGTTTGTAACTCAGGGTCATGTTTTGATTTTTCCTTGGAAAACCCTCGTGGTTTTCAGTGGAATGAGCTCGGTCATTCACCTGTGAGCAGCAGCTCCCAGGAGAGGCTGTGAGCACTGTGCCAAGGGGGCTGCATGGAGAAATTCCCAGTTAAAACTCCAGCAATGCCACGTGCTCAGGAGAGAGGGACTCTTCACCCCATGCTCACGGGATTTATTATTTTTCAGGAATTTTCTAAATCTTGAAGTTTACAAAAGCCACCCTGCAGCTCTCAGAGTTCCTTGCTCTTTGTGTTCCTGTCATTTCCCCGTGTTTTTCTGGTGTTTCTCCCACCCCAGGGCCCAGAGACAAGGGAAAGCTGGGATGAACCAGTTCCCAACCCTGCTCCTGATGGCAAAATCTCCTTTCAGTGCTGCTCCTCCCAGGGGATGCCTCACCCCCTGGCCCTGCATCTCCCCAGGCTGGGCCATCAGAGCATCCCAGCCCGGGCAGGCTGGGGACAGCAGGGGACATTCCCAGGGCCTGGGCATCCTCTGCCAAGGTGGGACAACAGCCAGGTCCTGCCCAAGCAGCTGTGGCTGCCCCTGGATCCCTGGCAGTGCCCAAGGCCAGGTTGGACACTGGGGCTTGGAGCAGCCTGGGACAGTGGGAGGTGTCCCTGCCATGGCAGGGGTGGCACTGGGTGGGATTTGAGGTCCCTTTAACCCAAACCCTTCCAGGATCCCATGATTCTCTGTAGGATGGGGCTCACTGGCTCCTCCCCAGCTGCTCCCCACAGCCCCGTTCCATTCCTGGTGGGTCCGTGGGGCTTTCCCTCTGTTCCGTCTCTGGGAGGACATCACCATCCATGGAAAAGGCTTTTCCTGTCATTCCATCCATGTCTAAAGGACAGCAAGAGCCTGAATTCCCAGCAATGTGTCACAGCTGGCTGGTGGCACTGGAATTTTTGCAGCTCAGCTTTCTAAAATAAAAACAAGTTTCTGAAGTTGGGACTTCCATTAAGAGAAAATTTTAATTTCTCTTCATTAACGATGTGTGTACTTAGTGAGTGACCTACATTTTGATTACTGAAGGGAATAATATATTTTTTTCTCCTAGCTGGAAGGTACCAAGTTATTTTTATTTTCCTCTTTAATCCTGGAAATGGGTTAGGCTTTAGCTGGATGCAGAGATTCAAACCTCCCGAGCTCACGATGCAATGGGGTCACAGCTTTGGGAATTTCAGCATTTGCATTCATGCACTTTTTGTCTGCATGAGGCAGATAATTCCTGACAGAGAGTCAGAGAGAGTGGCCAGGCTGTGTGTGCTCCAAAATATATCCCATCTCTCCAAAACTCCTTCCCAATCTCCCATCCATCCCTGCCCTCTGGCAGTGGGAAGCCATTCCCTGTGTCCTGTCCCTCCAGCCCTTGTCCCCAGTCCCTCTCCAGCTCTCCTGGAGCCCCTTCAGGCCCTGCAAGGGGCTCTGAGCTCTCCCTGGATCCTTCTCTTCTCCAGGAGGACAATCCCAGCTGTCCCAGCCTGTCACCCTCACCTGGGCACCCATGGGTGGGGCAGAGGTGACAGCCAGGAGCAAAGCGTCCCTCAGGGCTGGGGACACCCGTGGGTACAGAGCCATGGACCAGAGCTGAGCATGGAGTTATTTTCCAGGGAATTCACTCCTGAGGTGCCTCTCGGGCTCTCAGAACCCAACCCCAGCACCTCAGCCCCTGCCAGGGCCAGGCAGCTCCTGCTCAAGACCCTTCCACACCCTCAACACACAAAAAGCGAAGGAAAACCCAACTCAGGCTCCCTGCTGCCATCCAAGAACCCTTCTCCCTGATTTCCTTTCGTGAATTCGCACCCTTGTGCTGTGAATCTTAATCAAATCCACATTTTTCAATATTCAAGTATGTTGCCAGAAAATTTTCAGTTGTGTCCTTCCATAGGAACACTGAGAAGCCTTTGAAGTGTTTGGGGTTTGTCTTCCATTTTCATTCTAAAAAGGTACTTTACGTGCTTTATTCTTTCAGATTTAGGCTCCAGGCACTCCTGCAGGTTTTCTCCCCCCTCACTGATGCAGTCTTAAAAAAACCCAGCTATAATTCCAAAGTTTCTGGTTTGCACTCAACCCTTGTTTGTCTCAGCTGTCTCCTGGGCTGGCTCTACTCTTTATGCAAATTTCCTTTTGTGATTATGCAAAAAGATCTAATTAGATTGATTGATACTGTCATATCAACAGCGCCCAGCCCTGCTCTGCGGTCCCCAGGAGCCCGAGTGCCAGGCAGCCTCAGTGTCCCCTGTCCCCGGGCTGTGTCCTGGCCCTGCCTTTGTTCCCTGAGCGGGGCTGGCTCCTGCACCCCCTCCCGCCCATCGTTTCTCTAATCACAGCTTTCCCTGGCGCTGCTGATAATCTCCAGCTTTTCCAGCTGCCTCTGGCGCTGCCAGGGTGAGGAGGAGGGTGTTGGGCTGCTGAAAACTGCGCTGCCACAGCCCCAGATTTCCTTGGAAATGGGAATTGTGGGGTTCACACGCCGAGGTCACTCGTGGCTCCCAGGGGAACAGGAGCTGGCGGTGCCCGGGTCACATCCATGCAGCCTGTTCCTTGGAAATGCTGCTTCCCTGCCTGGGAGGAGCTGGGGCCTTTGAACACCTGCGGCAGATGCCACACGGGAGGAGCCATCGAGGCAAAAAGGGAATTTCTTCATTGCAGGATCCCAGACTGGTTTGGGTTGGAAGGACCTTACATCCCATCGTTCTCCGTTCCCCTGCCACGGGACACCTTCCACTGTCCCAGGATGTGTCAAGTCCCATCCAGCCTGGCCTTGGACACTTCCAGGGATGCCCTTTGAGGGACAAAGCTCTTCCCTGGCACTGCCTGGGGAACAGGCACAGCACAGGACAATGAACAACCTCATCCCACCCCCTGCAGGCAGCCCACGGACTGCCCCAGCCCGTCCCAGGGGTTCAGGGGCAGGCAGGTGGATTTACCCTGGGCAGGAGAAACACCCAAATTCCCAGAGGGTTCAGTAACAACTTTGACTCTCAAACTGCAGGACATGCAATTTGAATAAAGTCCTTGGCAAATTTTAAACCATCCAAAGGATGACTTTGCAAACTGTAACTTATCCACATGCAACAGGGCACTGACTGAGACTTTTTTATGACATATTTTGAGAAGAAGAAGTCAGGAGACAAGCGAGCAGAGAGAGAAAGAGAAAGAAAATGCAGAGACAAGGTGATAATCTTCCTCCTAAGATCCAGTGTGGTCCTGTTGTCCACAAAATCTGGATTCATCACCCAGTGTGCATCAAGGCAATAATTCCACACTCCAGGGAGACCTTGCTTGGTTATTTCAGAGCTGGGTGCTCTGTGCTGTCCCACAAACCAAGGACCAGTTTTTTACAATTTATACATTTTGGCACACAAAGGAATCAGTGTCCATCGGCTGCAGTGACAGTTCTGTCACTAATTAGCGTTCTGTCTGCACTGGTTAATGACTCCGTCCCTCTCAGGCTGACCAGTGCAGCCTCAGGGTTTCTCTGGCTCTGGGCTGTGGTTCCTGCTCAGGGTCTCGGATCCCCTGCTGGAGTCACCTTTCCCCAGCCAGAGCTGATTTCAGCTCGGTGCCTGACTTGTCTTCATTGGTTTCATTCTCATCCTGGGAGTTCTGCCAGGTCTCCTCGTGGCCCTTCAATCCTGCATTCCCTGTGCCCGCTCCCAGCGGTTCCTCCTCCTTCCCAAGCCTTGTTAGCCTCCCCCTGAGCTCGGATCGTGGAAACACGGCCAGCCCTGAACCTTAACAAGGCAATTCCATCCAGTAATTTGCTTTTCCAACGCCTGGACATCACACAGAGCTCGTTGGCTGCTCTGTGCCGTGGATTAAATCTCCCTCCTTGCTGATTAGGCTGGAGAGTACACACAGATCAAACAATGAAGAACACCCTCCTTAGGGAAATGTTACATATCCCACATTTTGCACCGTTCCCAGCTGGTTGTTTTGAGCCAGTCAAGGTTCCTCTGGTGTCCTACACCTCCTCCCCTTGCTGGAAGCTTCTGAGTGCTCCCAGGCCCCTGCTGGACACAGGACTTTGCTCCTCCATTCGTTGCCAGAGCATTTTCTTTATTCTTTCCCACAGTTCCTCAGTGTCTGAGCCCCTGGTTTAATCCAGCACCGCTTCCCACTCCCTGAAACCCAAACAGAGCTGTGCCTGGGCCCAGAGCTGTGGCTGTGGTTGGCTCAGAGGGGCAGGGACAGCCCGGGATTGGTTTTTCCAGAGGCTCCAAACAGGACCAGCAGCCCTGGCTGTTCCCAGCCCTGTCCCAGAGCCCAGAGCCGAGCACAGCCCCACGCCTGACACTCTGTGCTGCCCCTGCCCTGCAAAAGGAGGGAAGGATGCCAATACTGACAGAAATCCTCAGACAGGCTCTCTATGGACAGGCAGCAAGTCTGCACTGCCATTGATAGATTTCCCTGTTAATTCACAGACTGGGAAGACTTCCCAGGAATGGAGCAGCACAAGGCTCTGCACTCCCTGAGCGCAGGGGCCCAGGATGGCTGGGAAAAGCTGCTTAAACCAACCCCAGGTGTGCCGGGAGAGCCGGCTCAGCTCAGCTGCCCCTCGGCCCTCCCTGCTCACCTAATTCCTGAATTTTAACACATCACAGGTAAATGCTTGTGTCTGGCAAGGAAAAGGCGAAAGGGTGCAAAATGAGCTCTGTGCTGTGCTTAGGGTGCGAGTGCTGGGGATGGCCCTGGAATGGCCCTGGAATGTCCAGGACAGGCGAGGGGAGGGATCAGGCCAGGACTGACCAATGGCCCCGGGAGGCTGAGAGAGAAACTCTTGATTCCCGGGGAGAGTGAGAAACACAGAGACCTAAAGAAACAAGAAGAATTAAATATTACCTGCCTGGGGAAGCTGCTTCTCACCTACAGGAGGAAACAAAGAGAATAAAGATAAATCTGTGGCATAAGGAAAACTTCAGGCCTGGAGGAGAGCTGGCATTTTCCCAGGACAAAGCAGGAGGAAAAGCTCAAGGAAGGGCAGAAGAAACTCTGCTGAGAAGTGTCTCTAGCTTAAAGCCATGTTTCTCAGTGCCTCTTATTATTGCTCCTTAAATACTCACATTTTACTCCAGTGCTGCAGTGCATCCAGATTTTCCTCCGTGAGGAGGAGGTTTCCCAGCTCCTCATTCCCAACACATTCCCTGGGCATGTTCCTGGTTGCTGTCCCAGCACTGCTAACGAGAATATTTAATAAAATTAAATAAAATTGGTCCCCACTCTTGTCTTTGAGAAACTCCACAGGTAACTCCCTGCAGCCTGTGGCATCCAGTGGCAGCGTTTTTCATCTCTCCTGCAGGCAATTATTCATCTCCTTGGTCCGATCATGGCTCTCATTATTATCCATCCTCTCCTATTTGAGCAGTAATATCCCATCTGTGCAGTGGCAACTGTTCCATTCCCTCATTCCCTGCATTTAGCAGGAACCATCCCCACTGAAAATCCAGACAAAGTGTGTGCTCTGTGTGCGCTGTGTGTGCTTGCCTTGGCCATTTAAATGACCTTCAAATCCTGTCCATCCCCTCCCCTTCTCCCTCCATCCCGTTGTGCCCTCACGAACTCTGAGGTTCAGTGTTCCATTTCCTTCAGGAAGCACAGCTGAGCCTCTCCTGGGGCTCCCAGCATTTCACTCTACTTTTCCTGGATTTGAGGGTCAGTGATTTCCTCCATTCATTGAAGATTTATTCCTAATCCCTTTCCGGGATGGATTTGTTTCCCCCAGCCCCAGTACTACAAGGTTTCGGCACCGTGGGTTCAAACAAGCTGGGGATTTAACCATATTCAGCTACCTGAGTCCTGCCAAATTTACCAACAAACCCTTGGAATTCCTCAGTTTGTCCCTTTGAAATCCCAAACCTGGCTGAGGGTTTGGGCTCCTTGGCAGCATCTCCCCCCTGCCTTTTCAATCCCCCCAGACTCAGTGATTTAACCTGAGCCGTCCTGTCAGTGCTCAGCTCAGGCCTTCTGCTCACTAAAACAAGAGAGTTCTCTCCAATCCTCTCCTCCCTGCTTACCCAAACACTGCAGAATTCATTATCTGCTATTGATCAGCTGCCTGCCAGGTAAAGGAGTCGTTTGGCTGCTCTGCTCCCAAGTGCTATTGACTCACCATTATTGCTGCAACTTTTTGGGGCTTATTTATCATGGGAAGATCAAATCTCTGCTGCTGATTTGATTCTCATTTGTCCCCACGAGGGGGATAAATGGACATATTTCCACCCTCATTGTGCTCCCTGAGGGCCAGGAGCAGCTTCCTCTGATATTTCACTGTTTTATCCACTTTTCCTGCTTTTTTTTAACCTTGTCATTCCACCCCCAGCCCCTTTTCTTCAATCAGTGCTGTTTGTTATTCTGGTTTGATTATCCTGTCCCTGGCCCATGAAATCAGGGCAATACAATACCAGTGAGAAATATCACAAGAGGGAATGTTAAAGTATAAAATGCTTGATGCTCCTTCAATATTTTAAAAAGAATATTCTGACTGGAGGGAGCAGGGGCTGCTGGCAATGCTCCTTTGAATTAATGTTACTTAAATATGCCAAATTTTCCTTTGATCTTATTAATTCCAGTCACAAACCAAGCGCAGCTTTCAATCTGAGTGGTTTTTTTTTTTCCTGGAAAAGATCAAAATATATCTTGTGTCCAGCAATTAAACAGTTTGTTTCTGAACTCCACCAAGTTTAATATTCCACTTGAAATGCATGGGTAGGAAGTCAATTAATAAGAAGTGTATTAACTGTGATTTATGCTGAGTTTAAACACTTGGCAGTGAGGCTTTAATGGGATTTTCACTTATTTAATGGGCTGGGAGAAGTGGGAAGGCAGGGAGGAGGTGACTTGGGGTCTGGAACTTCCTCCAGTCTGTAGAACTTGCTTCCAAAACCTAAAATATAAAAACAGAGCCTGGCAACGCCCCTCTCCTGGTGTGGTGTTTCCATGTGCATAATCCTGGCCCTTTAATGCTTTGTGCGATATGGAAATGCTCCCATTAAAAATCCCTGATGGAAAAGGCCTTTCCCTGCCCAGGTTTGCCCAGGTGGAAGCTCTGCCCCAGCTCAGCCTCTGCACTCAGACCCTTCCCTTTCCTTGGACTTCTCCTTAGGAAAGAACAAATGCAGCCCTTTGGAGGAAGTGAGAACACAAATCCAAGAATATTCACTTACCTCCAATCCAGGAGGGAGCACTGGGGAATTTGTTCCCACTCACATCCCAGCACAATTCAGGGGCTGTAATTTGGCTTCTTCTGGAGCCTTTGATGAGCTGAGTTCTAACAGGAGGGGCTGGAACTGTTCCCACAGGAGCAGGGCAGGGGAGGCATCACATTCCCCTTTAATGGGGCTTTGTCCCCACAGCCCCTCCAGCAGCTCAGCAAGGAAACGCCCTGAGCTCACCGGGGCATTCCCCATCCTGGGCATTCCTCATCCTGGGCATTCCTCATCCCTGACCTCACCGGGGCAATCCTCATCCCTGGGCATTCCTCACCCCTGAGACTGCTCCGGGGATGGGGAAGGTGCTCTGGGATTTGCTTGGCTCCTCCTCCAAGCAGCTTTTCTGTGGCACGGCAGCAGCGCCCGTGAGCAGCTGAGATGCTTTTCCAGAGGAGTTTGTTGGGCAGGAAAAGCACCCGGGAACATCTCCTGCTGCTCTCCTGGGTGCCAGGCAGGAGCATTCCCCTGGGACAGAGACCTGGAACCAAACAATTACAGAATCATTAAGGTTGGAAAAGACTTCCAGGATGATCAAATCCAAACTTTTACTGATCACCTTTTGCCCACTAAACCATACCCCAAAGTGCCACATCCACTCTTTGTCTGGACATTTCCAGGGCTGGGGACTCCACCACCACCTGGGCAGCCCCTTCCAACGTTTAACCACTTTTTCCATGAAGGAATTTTCCCAATGTCCACCCTGAGCCTCCCCTGGCCCAGCCTGAGGCCGTTCCCTCTCCTCCTGTCCCTGTGCCCTGGGAGCAGAGCCCGACCCCCCCGGCTGCCCCCTCCTGTCAGGGACTTGTGCAGAGCCACAAGGGCCCCCTGAGCCTCCTTTGCTCCAGGCTGAGCCCCTTCCCAGCTCCCTCAGGAGTTCTCCAGCCCTTTCCCAGCTCCCTTCCCTTCCCTGGACACGCTCCAGCCCCTCCAGGTCCCTCTGGCCGTGCTGGCCCAGAGCTGACACAGGACCTGAGGTGAAGCAGAACCTGTTGTTCCCGTCCCTCATCCTTGCCCTCCCTCAGCTGCCACCCACCCCCTCTGCGTGCTGGAATCTCATCCAGCAGCTCCAGCCCCAGCAGAAAATCCCCCATCCCAAGAGGAGCTCATCCAGCCCCATTCCCACGGAGCAGCTCCGGATCCATCGGCTGCCCTGCCCCACCACACACTTCCATTCTTTCACAAAGTTCAGCCCAAACTGGGATTTGCTCGGTGCTCGGGTGTTTCCTCTCGCTGCTTTTACAGCATTCCCATAAAGCTTAAGAGCTCATCTTGTGCTGTAATCAAGCTAAAAAGCCGTGTTATCCCAACAATGGGATTGTTTATGCAATATGTTAGCGGCATTTAAAAAAAACCATATGTTCAGGCTGCTCTGGAGGAGCACCAGGATGCTGTAAAGTTGATGCCTGTCATAAACTATAATATTTGATTTAACTGCAAGTAAAATTCAGCTGACAAAAATACTTTATGGATACCTATTAATGGGAATGGGAGCCATGGATCATCCATAACACAGGGAACAAATCACATGGGTCGGCTGTTCAATGGGGAATCTCTTTGGAGCTGTGTTTGCCATTTAACCCAACAGCTTCATCTGTGGGAGAGGTTCTTCCCATGCTTTGCTTGTGCTGAAGATTTGATTCACTGCTGAATGTAATAATTGCTGCTGGAAAAAATCATGGAATCAGAGAATGGGTTGGATTGGAAAGGACATTAAAGCCCATCCCATTCCACCCCTTGCCATGGGCAGGGACAGCTTGCACTGTCCCAGGGTGCTCCAAGCCTTGGCCAACTCGGCCTGGGACATTTAAAGAGAGCTGGAGAGGGACTGGGGACAAGGGATGGAGGGACAGGACACAGGGAATGGCTTCCCACTGCCAGAGGGCAGGGCTGGATGGGAGATTGGGAATTGGGAATTCCTGGCTGGGAGGGTGGGGAGGGGCTGGGCTGCAATTCCCAGAGCAGCTGTGGCTGCCCCTGGATCCCTGGCAGTGCCCAAGGCCAGGTTGGACACTGGGGCTGGGAGCAGCCTGGGACAGTGGGAGGTGTCCCTGCCATGGCAGGGGTGGCACTGGATGGGATTTGAGGTCTCATCCAACGCAAACCATGGTGGGATTCTGTGGCCCTCACGCTGAACCCCCAGCAGAAAGTCATGGTGACACCAACTGCAGCCCCAGCAGAGGCTCTGAGGGATGTGCAGCACCATCCCCGGGAAAGGAGATCGGAAGAACGAGGACTCTGTGCCACCTTTTCCTGACAGCAAAAAAGGGGGAATGGGAATGGAAAACATTGAATTAAGCAGCAAACTGGGCACAAAATTTGCTGTGTGCTGCGATGGAGACTGATGAGCCCCATGCACGTGAGAAGGGGACTGTGCTGGAGCCCCGTGGACACAAGGAGAGGGACAGCCGGGGGACATCCTGCCTGGGCTGGGCGGGAGCAGCTGCTGGGATGGAGGTGCTGCTCCATCCAGGGTCCCTCGGCCCTCAGAGCACTTTGCTCACACATTGCCCTGGAGCATGGAGCATTTCCTTCAGGACAGCCTGCCTTTCCTTCCCAAAGTGCCCCTCACGCAGAATTCCTTCAGCTCCCAGGGGTGGCTCCTGCTCCATCCCTGGGGAGGTTTTGGGGCCCAAGCTCAGAGCAAAGCCCAACTCTTCCTGCCAAGGCTTTGCTCCTTCCAGCTGGCCATTTCTGCATGACTTGAGAGCACCAGGAGATTACAGAATGTCCTTTCCTCTTCGGGGTTTTTAATTAACATTTCTATTATCGAGCTTAATTAGCACAGCTCTGGCTTCCATCTGCTTTTCCCTGTTGCAGCCTGCTGCAGACGCTTTGCTCCGACATCCCGCAGCCCGTCACGGGGAATAACAAACGAGCAGGGCCGCGCTCACACGGCCCAGCTGGAGCCAGAGGACCTTGGGGACGAGGGACAGCGCCTGCTCTGAGCTGCTGGGCTGTTCCTGGCTCACCTGGGGTGGTTCCTGATGCTCTGGCCACAGGAGCTGCACGTGCTGGGAGCGCTGGTGCGGCTCAGCGCCGGCAGCACCAGGCTCAGCCTGGCTGTGTTGTCTCTCAGAGCTTGCCTGAGTCCCTTCCACTCGGGGTGAGCGTGATCCCATCAGATCTGTCAGCCGGGGCCCTGGGTCGAAGCCATGTTGGCGAGTGTGACACTGGCCCTGGGCGGGGACAGGACAGGAGGGAGCAGCTCTGTGCAGCGACCTTTTCACTCTCCCGCCGGAGATGGGAGCTGGTGACCGTAGGTATCGGCTCCCCTTTCGCCTCCCATCAGTCCCAGAATTCCACGGATGCCCCAGGACACGGCTCCCTCAGCTCGGGCCTCCTCTGCCCTCACCCGCAGCTCCCGCCGGCTTCTCCCACAGCCTCTGTGCACAGCAGCTCCCAGAGGGTCCCTGTCCCTCCAGAGCCCCTCAGCTGTGCTGCCAGCCCTGCTGGCAATTCCTGGGGATCCCCAGGAAAAGAGGGTCTGAATGCCAGGTATGGAACCATGGAATCACTGAATGGTTTGGGTGGGAAGGGACCTAAAAAAACACCCAGTGCCACCCCTGCCATGGCAGGGACACCTCCCACTGTCCCAGGCTGCTCCAAGCCCCAATGTCCAACCTGGCCTTGGACACTGCCAGGGATCCAGGGGCAGCCACAGCTGCTCTGGGCACCCTGTGCCAGGGCCTGCCCACCTTCCCAGCCAGCAATTCACAATTCCCAATATCCCATCTAAATCTCCCCTTTCCCAGTAGGAAGCCATTCCCTGTGTCCTGTCCCTCCAGCCCTTGTCCCCAGTCCCTCTCCAGCTCTCCTGGAGCCCCTTTAGGCCCTGCAAGGAGCTCTGAGCTCTCCCTGGATCCTTCCCTTCTCCAGATGAACATTCCCAGCTCTCCCAGCCTGGCTCCAGAGGGGCTCCAGCCCTGGAGCAGATCTGGGGTCTCTCTGGACTCTCTCCAGCAGCTCCAGGTCCTTCTGCTCTTGGCCCAGGGCTGGGGCAGTTCTGTGGGTGGGGTCTCACCTGAGGGGGCACAGGAGCAGAATTCCTCCTCCCCTGCTGCCCACTCTGAGGGCTCAGCCCAGAATTTGGGGTTTCTGGGCAGTCAGAGCACACGACCAGAGCACATCCAGCTTTCCATCCGGCAGATCCTCAGGCAAGGCACCGTCCTGGAGGAGACTTCAGCCAAACAGACCAGGCAGTGGGGCTGGGAGGCACAGCAGGAGCACTGCAGGGGCTCTCTGGAAGCACCAAAGCCCCGGAGGCTCTGGTTCCCCAGCTCTGTCCCGGGTGTGAGGGGGAGCCCGCGTGTGCTCCGGCCACAGCCCGGGAGAGCAGCCCGGCACCCCCGGGTTCCCAGGGCTCGCAGATTGATGGGATTGGCTGGATAAACTCCTCAGCTCTGTGCCTGGGTACGCTGCTGATGAGCTGCAGCCGGGCACGGGGCTGTCTGAGAGCCTCGGCAATTAGCAGGGATGAGAGAGGCTCCAAAGAGCCTCCGTAATTTATCTGGGAGCTGGATTAGAGCAGGGAGGAGACATTGCTGAGCCAGCAGGGCCTGCAGGATCCCAGCCCTGCTCCAGGATGGATACCAGGACCTCTCCTGGCTGCTCCAAACAGAGCTCAGCTCAAATCCACCCCAATGGCACCAGACTGGCACCGGGACGGCGCGGGGCAGGGACACGGCTGGGTGCTGCTTCGGTAACCGCAGGGAATTCACGCCTGGTGCCAGGGCTGTGTCCAGGGCCTGGTGCCACCCTCACCCTTCCTCACTGCCCACGTTCGTCCTCCCCTCTGCTCCTGCCCAGCATCGCTGGCCTGCCCCCTCCGTCCCCGTCCCTATGCTCCTGCAGGTCAGAGCTGGAGGGGTCACTGGTGTGTCCAGCTGTCCCCTCCTCACCCCAGTGTCACCCCTGAGCCCCCCAGGAACACACAGGGTGTTCTTTATGTGGGGAAAACACTGAAATTACAGCCCTGAAAGAACAGGTGTAACACAAACCTTACAACCTCCTGCAATTAACTCTCATGGAGCTTTTCAAAACTGTATTGATTTCCAATGATGGCCAATCCATCAGAACCCTTGTAAAGATGTAGGACTTCAGCACCTGCAGTGGTTTCTGGCTACTGATCTGAACTCATCTCATCCCAGCCTCAGCCACCAGATCCCATCAGACATTTGTCTCCCAGGTGGGAACACCCGGGAGTGTCAGTGATCCCACACTCCTGTAGGTACCTGGAGCAAGGATCAGGTTATTCTTTAACTCTCTCCTGAACTCACCATCCTGTCATAAAATCAGAAGGTCGTAGAATCAGGAATGGTTTGGGTTAAAGGGACCTTAAAACTCATCCAGTGTCACCCCTGCCATGGCAGGGACACCTCCCACTGTCCCAGGCTGCTCCAAGCCCCAGTGTCCAACCTGGCCTTGGGCACTGCCAGGGATCCACAGCTTCTCTGGGAATTCCAGCCCAGGGGCAGCCACAGCTTCTCTGGGAATTCCAGCCCAGCCTCTCCCCACCCTCCCAGCCAGGAATTCCCAATCTCCCATCTCTGTTTACCCTCCTTCCCCTCCTACAGGACACATTCCCACCCCCTTTTCCCTCTGGGGCTCTGCTGTGAGCCAGGGCCTTTCCTGGTGTCCATCCGGGCCTCACAAACCAAAGCCAGCCCAGCCGAGCACGAGGTGACACAGCCTCCAGGGGTTCTCCTTTCTCTGCTGTGACCTCAGTCCCTTAAAGCCAGCAGGGGCATTTCCCTGCATGTCCTGGGCCGGAGAGGGGCAGGGCCCAGCGCTGGCAGAGCCGCCGGGGTCAGGGGCACTGCGGGAGGGAAGCCGGGCTGCGCAGGGGCACAGAGCCCGCCGGGGGAGTCCCTGCGGGGCTGCCGGTGCCAGGCAGGGCAGAAGTGCTGGGACCACACTCCTGCCGTGGAGCCTCTGCCTCCAGCAGGCAGCACTGGGGCTGAGGATGCCCCAGTTCCCGGCTGGACGCTGGAGATGTGGCCTCTGGGACAGCAGAGGGTCAGCACGGCCCGGCCCCTGTCCCTGGGGTCCCTGTGCCCCACACGGGCTGGCAGCAGGAACGGGATCAGTCCCACGCTGCTCTCTCCTCCCTCCATCCCTGCTGCTCCCGCATCGCCATGGCAACCACCCCGCTCGAATTAGCTAACGGCAGGGAGAAACTGGAGAACACTCAGGAAATTCTTGTAAAATCGCTCCTGCTCCTCCAGTTCGCTCCGTTTCGCTGTGTGAAAACATCTCCTGCTCGTGCAGCAGCGGCACGGGGACGTGCTGAGCGGGGGGTTTGTGGCTTGGCTGATTTCCCTGTGCCAAACCTGGATGCATTCTGAGAGCCCCGAGTGCTCGCAGGCGCGAGGAACTGAGGTTTTATTTAGGTCGTTACAGAAAGCCTCCATTAACTCACCTGGAGAGGAGCGCACATTAAAATGGAAATTCAGCTCTGAATCGCCTGGGTCTGCTCACGGAACAGGTCATTGCTCATGCCATGGATTACCAGAAGGAAAATCAGTTGTTTAAAAGGTTTCTCATTGTTTATTGGCTGTTCCTGGGACTCCAGCACACACTGAACGTGCCCTGGGACTCTCAGAGTGTCCAGCAGGGAGACAGAGGCTGGTGCTTGATGACAACTCATGGAATCATTTGGGATGGAAAACTCCCCAAGAGCACCAGGCCCAGCCATTCCCCAGCACTGCCATGTCCCCATGGGCCAAGCAAGGTGAGATGAGCCTGCAGCCCCCTCCTCGCTGGGCAGACCCTCTCTGGGGTCAGAGGTCCTGGCACAAGTTCCGAGCTGTTGGAGCAGTCCTGGTTTCCATTTCCCAAATATTCCTGCTTGTAGCACCAAAGCCATAGAACTTTCCTTCACCTCCTGGATAATTCAGCTTCCCAAAGGCTGGGGACCTTTCCTGGAAGCACAGGAGGTCCCACTTTGCTGCTTGATGGGCACCAATCCATCCCAGGCTCTGTCTCTCCTGTGTGAAGTGAAACCCAGCAGGCAAATCTGAAATCAATTTTCTATTTACTGGAGCAGCGCTGGGTTTGATTTGTGCCTCGCTGAGGCAATCAGGGACCAGGGGCTTCTCCACGTTTAGATAAATTAGTGGGGAGTGTGGGGCAGGCCAGGAGTGGGCAGCACGAGGCAGTGCCACAGCTCTGCAGGCAGAACCTTCAGCCAGCGAGGCGGCCACAGCTGCAGCTTCCACATCTGGAAATTTCAAATTCCAAAAACCCACGAATTCCAAAGACCCAAAGGCACCTGAAGGCAGAAGGAATTGAGTGTCTGTTACAAGTCTGGGCTTTGGGAAGGGCGATGCACTGGTGCTCTGAATTCCCCCTGTGGATGGAGAACAAGGCCCGTCTCAGGCTCTCCCAAAGGCCAAGGCGGTGCTTCAGGCATGGAAGCAACATCAAAAGAGAGAAAGCAAATAAAAGCCAGGGGAGGCTCAGGTTGGATTTCAGGGAAAATTCCTTCCTGGGAAGGGCTGTCCAGCCCTGGCACAGCTGCCCAGGGCAGGGGTGGAGTCCCCATCCCTGCAGGGATTCAAAGCCCTGTGGATGTGGCACTTGGGGACATGGAGCAGTGTGGCCTTGGCAGTGCTGGGGAAGGGTTGGACTCACTGATATTAAAGGGATTTTCCAACCTAAACAATTCCATGGTTCTAAAATTCCATAAATCCCAAGTGCCATAAGAGAATGGCCGTGGGATGTCCCTGCAGCTTTGCCAGAGGTGACACCTGAGCCCAGACGTGCCCCAGGGTCCAGCTGCAGCACCCAGACCCTGTCCCACCAAAATCCAGGGTGGGGAACAAACGGGAATAGTCCTGGGCTCCGAGGGAAAGCTGCTGGGAGGCTGCTGCAGGTGGGGAGGGGATTCCGTGGTGAGTGGGAAGCACAGGGCAGCTCCTGGAGCTGGGGTAGGAGCTCCAGGAGGGGAAAGGCACTGCTGAGGTATTTTTCTGCTGTCAGAGCAAGACAGAATCAGCACTGTTCATTGCTGCAGCCTGCTGAACAGAAAACAAAGCTTTAAGCCTGAAGTGATCTTTTTTACACTCTATTTATAATTTTTTTTCCATGAAGTCTCTTTAATCCTGTGGCACACAGACTGGGAATAAGAGGGAGCTCGGGGTGTTGCACAGCCAGCTGCACAATGAGCTGCTCTGAGCACATTTCTTAGGAATTTTGGAGGGGTGAGAGGCAGAACTTCTCTGTTTTTAAGCTTCCTTTCAGTGCTTTCAGGCACGGTCTCACCTTTCTGCTCAGAAGCTCCCCCATATTCGACGGGATAAGCCCGGAACAGGAGCGTGCCCAGGCTTAGCCACCTCTGGAAAAGAAATGTTATTAAATTGTTCCCTTTGCTCTCCCTTTGTCCTTGCTGATCCCAGCAAGGCAGCTGTGGATGGATTCGTGCAGCCTGTGCAGCCCAGGCTGTGGGAGGGAGATCCTGCTCCGGGCTGGGAGAGCTGGGCAGAGCAGAGGAGGGGTCAGGACGGGAATCCAGCCTTGGGAAACTCGGCTCTGATGGAAAAACAGATCTGTGGCTGATGTTTGTGGGAAACTGCGCTGGATTCTGGTCCCACCCTCTGAGAATCCTGGGATCTCTGAGGTTGGAAAAGCCCTCCACGACCATCGAGTCCAACCCGTGCCTGATGCCCACCTTGTCCCCAGCCCAATGTCCAGGAATTCCTGGGACATCTCCAGGGATGGGGACTCCAAACCTCCCTGAGCCTCTTCCAAGGCCTGAACACCCTTTCCATGAGGAAATTCCTGCTGATGTCCAGCCTGAGCCTCCCCTGGCACAGCTGGAGTTTGAGAAGGATCGCAAATATTTAGGTATTTTCAGTGCAGGTGTGAGCTCGGAACTGGCCTGATTTCTCCTGGCCTGATTTCTCCAGGTGTTCCTTGGGAGCTGCAGCACTGAGGGACTCTCAGGGAGGGTTCCTGGGGTTTGTTCCTCCCTGGATAATTTTCTTTGCCTCAGAAGTTGGAATTTGTCACCTGTAACGAACAGAAAACCAGCCAACAGGAGAGGTCTCCGTCATGTGTCCATCACATCTCTTCAAACCCCATTCTCCTCTCATTCCCAGCAAATAATCTGCAAAATTATGTGACAATAAAACCCCATCATAATCAAAATGACTTTTTAGGCAGTTGGCAAAGCAAATTTCAAAGCAAGAAAAATAGAAGCCTGGGAAATAACTCAATATTCAAGATACCAGACCATCTTCATCAGCCTGTGTTACCAGATTAAGCTGTCAATGGAAAATCTTGATTTAAGACTTTTTTTCAGAAGTGCTGTGACTTAGATATTGAAATTTCCCAGCAAATAAAGTCGTACACAGGGATAAATCAGCCCCTTCTCTCAAAACATTTGCTCAGGGATTTAATTTGAAAGCTGAATAGCTTATGGCATTTATTATCAGCTCATTGAATGACAAGTTTAAACTTCAGTTAAATATTCAGCCTGCTTTTAATATGACATTTTCACTGCTTGTGTGCAGCAAAGTCTATTTATTATTCCCAGAATAAAGTTCAAATATGGGGAAACAAGCCCAGGAAGAAGAAGTGGAATATTGAGGAGTGATGAGTTTATTTTAACTGCTCTGCCAGCTACTTTTAAGAACAATTATTCACTAAAATACTGGGGTTTGGAAAATTCTGCTAAATTGGGGCATAGAGGGCCATTAAGATGGGCTGGAATTTCCCCGGGCCCCCATGACTGTTCCTGCCCTGTCAATCCCTCCTGTGAAGGCGCAGGATCCATCCAGAATATTTAATGTATTGCCAGGGGATCACATCCTGGGATTGTTTCCATAAACTGCTAAACTCCAAACAAATACATCCTTTCCCCCTTATTTTCCTGTTGGGAGCTATTCTTTACTTTAATCAACATCAGAAACTTTCTTCTGCTTTTCAGCCTGAACTTCTCCATGGACATTTTAAATCCTCTTGTCCTTATGGCAGCCCTGCCCTTCAGGATGAATCCTTCCCTGGATTTCTCCGAGGCAATCCCTCCCCTCAGCTCCTGCTTGGCTCAGCCCGTTAAGCCACACTTTGAGCCTGCCCCGGGGGAGGAGCTCACTTTGGGTCTGGTTGAGGCAGAATGAGCTCGAGCTGGACACGACGAGGATCCCAAAGCTGCGGGGCCAGCTCAGCACCTGACCCCTCCCACCTCAGGGCTGGGACGGCGTTTTCATGGAATCCTGGAATGGTTCGGGTTGGGAGGGACCTCAAATCCCATCCACTCCACCCCTGCCATGGCAGGGACACCTCCCGCTGTCCCAGGCTGCTCCCAGCCCCAATGTCCAACCTGGCCTTGGCACTGCCAGGGATCCCGGGGCAGCCCCTCCCCTCTGCTGTAGCCGTGTTCGATGTGTTCTGCACCAACCTGTGCAGAGCCCAGCACATCCCACCTCCACCTGCCGTCCTGAACACAGGGGATAAACCAATAAATCACCATGGAGGGCCCCAGCTGCCTGTGCCCACCCCCAGCTCAGCATTTCTGAGCTCGGGTTGTGCCTCTCCGAGGCTCTCTCCTCTCCCTCCAAATGAAAGCAGCTGAACTCCGGTGTTATCTGTGGAGTGCACATGGACAGAAACCAAAATAAGCACCTGGAGCCAGGCTGGGAGCGTTGAAAATAGAAATCTGAAAGCTTTTTGCTGCAGCAAGCCCATGAATAAAACCCATTGCACGTCCCAGGAAAGAAGTGTTATCCCTGGAAATGAACTTCCCCGGCTGAGAAGCTCCGAGGGCACTCGGCATCCACGCAGAACCAGGGGCAGGATGTGCTTGGGATTACAGGAGCTGTGTCACCTGTCAGCCCTCACACGGCAGGGCAGAGCCAGCCAGGCTTGAATTTCAAGTTGTTTTTATTTTCTCGGCTGCTGAGAAAGGCTTGGAGCAGTTCATTTGTCACACACTGTGTCACCTGTGCTGTGCCACAGCCAGGACGCTGCTGGCCCCTGGGCCCTGCAGAGGAAATTCCTCTTGGACAAGAGGAAAATCACTTTAAAAATATACATTATTTGCATTTATCCCATTTAAATGCTGCACTGGAATGTAACATTGCACATAATCCCAGGAAACAACAGTTTAAAGTAGAAGGAAAAAAGGTAATGGGATAAAGAGGAGGAGAATATCACCACCACTCAATTTCTTGCATTAAATATCTGCCTCCAGATATATTAAATATCCAGATTTCGGGAAGAGCCAGAAGTGGTTTACTCTGGTCATCTGTAATATAAAAAGTCCTGCTGACGGATACAAAAAATCCAGGATGGGGCACCCCTGTGCTGCCAGCGGGACGCGGCTCTGGAGCAGGGACAGGGAGGGACAGGGACGAGGTGGCCTCTCCCCAGAACAGAACCTCACGGCCAGGACACCGCGGTGCTCAGGGGAAAGTGCTGGCATGAGGAGCTGATCCCTTTCCTGCCGGCTTTCATCTGAAGAGTTCAGAACTGAAAAAGCTCGGGGATGTTAATTGTCCCGGCCAGCCCCGGGGGTGACAGGGCTCAGCTCACAGCCCGGCCCGGGGCTGCAGCTCGGGGACAGCCCCGACTCTCGGCAGGAGCCCCAGGGCCAGCCATGATCCTTTCATCATCACACACTCATTAAAACGTGCAATTACTGCTGCAAAGTGAGGGAAAACGCAGCGTGGGCTGGGGCAGCAGCTCGTGGTTCGTGCGGGGAGCACCCAGGGATGCCGGGCTGGAGAACCTGTCCGCAGTCCCTGTGTCCATGGGCTCCTGTCCCGGGGTCTGCTGGCCCTTGGGGCAGCTGGAGCAGCAGGAAGGATCCCAGATCCCAGCAGCAAGGCACAGTGAGTTACCCATGAGTGGTCTCTGCTCGCCTGCCCCTGGGACTGCGCTGCCCTCGGGAAGTGCTGCACGAGGAGCACAGGGTGAAGGAGATTTTCTTCTCCCACCCCAGGGATTCCAAGCAGATGGAACCAGTCCGGAGGAGATGAATCCACACGCTCTGTGCACGGAAGGGGCACAGCTCAGCCCTTATGCCGCGATGGATTGGGGATTTCTCAGCCTGTAGGAACCAACCCCACCGCCAAAACCACCCGAGACCTGCCCGGCACACCCCGCACCGGCGGCTGAGCTCGGAACCACGCGGGCTTGGAAATCATCACAATAAAAACCTTCTCCAGCAACCCCGGCACGGCCCGAGCGGCACCAGCACGGAGCGCCTGCACTGCTGTGACTCTTTGGGACGCGGCTTTGCCCAGCGCTCAGCTCATTTCGTGCCCAGCAAAGCGGATTTGTGCCAGGTCTCTGCCCTGCCCCATCCCGGTGCCTGCAGCTCCCACCTCCCTCATTCCCTGGATCCAGCCCATTCCTCCTGCACTTCCCACAAAAACCTCGTCCCTCACAGGGACGCCAAGAAAAAGAAATGGCTTTGGCTGCAAAGGGCTTTGGAGATGGAAATTTCCAAGGCTGGTAATTTAGATCACTTCATTAATTACCCCCGAAATGCGAATTAGAGCCAGGTTCATCCTGCAGCGCAGAGCCTTTATCCCGGGGGTGCTCCCTCCTGAGCTCCCTCCGTCCCTGCCCACCCTCCTCTCCCCCCAATCCCAGAGTGAGCCAGGAATGACAGAATTGGGAAAAAAGGAGGAATTATTGATTGCTGTGCATGAAGGGGAGTCCCCACTGAAGCTGGGCTCCGTTTGGGGTCCCAGTCCTATGGAAAGCAGAGTTCCAGCAGCATTTCTGCGCCACAGGAGGGGCAGCTGCAGAAGGAAATCCTCTCTCCCCAGTGCCATCTCGTCGTGCTGCCAGCTGTGGATCTACTGAGGTAAAATCAGGTAAAATAAATGGAATAAGGTAAAATAAAATAAGGTAAGGTCATTAAATTAAAATCATTATTAGTCGTTAAATTAAAAATAAAATAATATCAAATAAAATAGTATCAAATAAGGTAAAGTTAGGTAAGATATAATAAAATTAAAGATAAAATATACCATAAAATTAAATTAAATAAGAAAATAAAATGAAATAAGGTAAAAAAGGTAACAGGAAATTTAAAAAATTAAAAAATAAGAAAATAAAAAATTTTAAAAACCAATAAAATAAAAAAACTTCAAATAAAATAAATTTTAAACAATAAATTTAAAAATAAACAATAAAATAAAATAAAACCAATGAAATTAAAATAAAAAATTAAACAAAAAATAAACAAAAAGTAAATCAAACAAAAAATTAAAAATAAATTTAAAATAGAGTAGAAATTTAAAATAAAATATTAAAATATATTATAATAAAACTAAAAGATTCAATCAAAGATAAATGCACTAAACTGAATCTGCCAAATGAGGAATGGGCATCAGTTCCACAATCTGATGCTCAATTAGTCCCAAACCCACATATGGAGAGGTTCAAGCTGAAATCTCTGGTAGGGAGAGAAAACCTCTGGAATGTGGGAACTGCCCTGGAGAGGCAGAAGCTTCTCCAGCCCCAGCACCGAGCCCAGCTCTGGGCCTGGCACCCAGAGAGAGCCCAGGGCCTCTCCCTGCAGATGGGAACCTGCCCTGGGGGCACCGACAGCGGCGGGAGAGGGGAGCAAAAGATTTCACGGAATAACAGAGTCCCTGAGGTGGGAAAAGCCCTCCGGGATCACCGAGTGCACCCTGTGCCCGATGCCCACCCTGACCAGAGCTCTGAGTGCCACGGCCAGGAGTTCCCTGGGCCCCTCCAGGGATGGGCACTCCCCTGTAATCAGAATTTTGGGGGTTGGAAGGGACCTCAAAGTCCCTCCAGTGCCACCCCTGCCGTGGGCAGGGACACCTTCCCCTGTCCCGGGGCGCTCCAGTCCCATCCAGCCTGGCCTTGCCTCAGGTGCAGATAAAGACATAAATTTCACCCAAAAAGGACCAAACTGCAGCTTCCTCTCTCCTCATTCCTCTGGTGACACCCAAACCCCCAGCCCAAGCCCTGCCCTCCAAAACAGCAAAGGAATTTCTTGGTGTCCGAGCTGCCTCAGGCCGTGGCCCTGTCCTGGTGTGGGACAAGGGGACAAGGAGGGACAGAGGGAAGGGGTGTCCCCAGCCCGGCTGGTGGCAGATCCCTGCAGGGGACGTGGCTCTGCTCACCCTCACTCCCTGCAATCACAATCCCACATCTCTTGTAGTTCCCAAACAAAAAAACCCGGTGCCTATTAAAGCTGAAATGAGGCGTTTTGAGAGCTTTTAGATTTATACAGCCAATGCCTCAAAAGAAATGGATGGCTCCATTATAATGAGAAAGAAAGAAAAACCTTTCCCAGAGCCCATTACAAAATAAATAATAATAATAAAAAAAAAAGTCATTGATGCTGCCTGCTCAACAAAAAATCTAATTTAAGGTTTATGACAAACATGACAAAACAAGCACAGGCTGCTCGGGATCATTCACGAAACACAGCAATAGATGAATAAACAGCCATAAGTAATGCAGGGAAAATTTGTTAATTAAACATTTAATGTAACCGAGCTCGTGAGCTGGCTGGGGTTGAACTGAGCTCTATTTTTAGTGCTCACTGAGCTGAGCAGCTCCTCTGCCCACACACGGGAATTAGGGACCCGGAGTTAATTATGAGTTGGGAAGCACTACCTGGGAAATGCAGTTGGACGCAGAGCAGGAGGTTCCAGAGGTGGGGGCTGTGCTGGGGTTATTCCTTCCCAACACCTGGAAAAACTGGAATAACCCCCCCCAGGTATGTGTCAGTCCCCGCGGGGCAGCACCTGCCCTGCGCCAGGGGCTGGGGGACACAGCCGGGACAGCTGATCCCGACTGTCCCAGGGATGTCCCAGCCCCCAGGACACCGTGCTGGGCACGGAGAGCTGGGGACAGGGATGGGGACACGTTTGGGGTGCTGGGGTCTGCATTCCCAAGCCAGGGGTGGCTGAACGCCACGGGGAGTGGGGAATTGATGCCTTGATTTGCTTTTCCTCTCAAGCTGTCTCTCTCAGCCCACGGGTTTTCTCACTCCCACCCTCCCAAATCTCTCCCCATCCCGCTGGGACAGCGAGTGAGGGGCTGGGGGGCATTGTGTGACTGTGGGGTCAAACCCCGGGAGCAGCCACGGGACAAGCTCTGCTCCTGCAGAAATCAGCCCCTCTGGAGCCCCACAGCCCCTTCCCTGCTCTCCCCCCGAAAAGCTCCGCCTGCCTTTGGCGATCGGGCTCGTTTCGAGCAGCAACCCCGGGGAAGAGCAAACCGAGCCGCGCTCTGCCCTGACTCCTCATTAGCGTGGATGTTCCCATGCATCAGCCTAATGAGGCCGGGCCGTTCCCAAAAACGGCTGCCCTGGGCTTTGCGGAAGCCTCCAAAAAACCACGAGGATTTTGGTGGAAAAAGAAAAGCTATTAGTCAAACGTAAATAGTCACAAAGTAGCAGTGGAGACTGCCAGAACCTGCCCGGGTTTCGCTAATAACTGCTGCCCAGAGCATAACGGGGGCGTTTGAACGTGCTGCTGATGGATGTGGGGGCAGGGAGAGCTCCGAGGTCCTGGCAGAGCAGCACAGAGCACCCAGCACCGGCAGGGCACAGACAGGATCCATCACAGCGCAGACAGGAGTGTCTGGACCGCACAGAAAACGAGGCAAGATGAGGAAAGGCTCGTTATTCCAAATGCCAGGGACTCTCTGCTTCCTTTTCCCTCCGGCATTCCAGCAGTTATGGAGGCCAGGCTACAGCTGGATGAGAAAAATGGGCATTCCCAGCTGGAAGGGACAGGGACACCTCCACGTGCCCACGCCCCGGGAATTTGGGGCCAGAAATATTAGAGGGATATCTAAAAATAGCCCTCTCTGGTAAGCTTTCAGCATTTTTGTTATTTTTGATGTTAGAAATGAGAGCCTGGACCCCTCACAGAGGCTCTGGGTGGGCTGGGGAGCAGGGCAGGGTCTGGCTCCAGCAGCTCCACCAGGAGACTTCAGGGGGAGTCACTGCTCTGCCAGGGCTGCATCTTCCTAACAAGGAGGTAAATGGATATTTATTATCCAATAATTGAACACAGTCACAATGACAGGGAGTTATAACTCAGGGAAGCAAACAAAACACAAAAATCTCCCATTTCAACTTCAAGAACCATGCAGGAGGGAGACTGAGAAGTCTCCAGTTCCCACCACCTGCACAAGCCCCACATTTTGGAGCTGAGTCCAGCCCTGGGTGTGTCAATGATAAATTTTATTAAAAAACCAGCACTGGCAGCATGGCTGAGGCAGCACCTCACCCCCCTTCCAACAACCAACAAATCACCTCCTAAAGCCTTGGCTGCAAAGACTTCATTAAAGCTGTAAGTCTTTAATAAGGTCATTAAAACTTATAAGATATTGGGAATTAGGAATTCCTGGCTGGGAGGGTGGGGAGGCCCTGGCACAGGGTGCCCAGAGCAGCTGTGGCTGCCCCTGGATCCCTGGCAGTGCCCAAGGCCAGGTTGGACATTGGGGCTGGGAGCAGCCTGGGACAGTGGGAGGTGTCCCTGCCATGGCAGGGGTGGCACTGGGTGGGCTCTGAAGTCCCTTCCAACCCAAACCATTCCAGGATTTTATACAATCTACGATTAACAAACTTGCAAGTAAAACTGTCTCAGGTCTCTTTGGAGCTGTGTCCCCTGCAGTGACCCAGGTGCCGCAGGAATGGCCCCAGCCTGACCCAGCTACTCCCAGCAGAGGCCGAGGAGGAACATCCACCACACCCCAGCACCGAGGGCCAGGCTAACACCAAACCCAGCTCTGAACACAGAGAAAGCCATCCAGGGGCCTTCAGCACATTACCTACCTCGTGACAACACACTGACGTGCAGTTTGTTCCTTGCCAAACCTTGGATGTGCTGTTAATAAAATCCATTACATAACTGAGGTTTATTTTTAAGGAGCTCAAGCCTCTTGCAGCAGAAACCAGAACCATGTATTCAAACCCAAAATGGATTCTAAAGGCATTCAGACTGTATGGAGCAGGCTGTTTGTGCCTGATGCTCCTGCAGAACTGCTGAGGACACTTCACCCCTCTGGAGAGGTGTTCCTGCGAGTGCTGAGGTGGCAGCCAGGGCAGGGGTTCTCTCTGCCTGCTCCACAGCCAGCACAAATGAGTTTGGAGCAGCAGACTGAGGATGCAGAAAGCTGGGAAGTTCAATGTGATTGCTCAGTGAAGAGCTTTTTCCCTTTGGAAGCCTCCCCCAGCCTCGCAGTCCCGCTCCCTGCTCGTGCCCGGGCTGAGAGCCCTGGGGGGATTTGTTCCTTGGGGCTGGTGTTTGCCCTGCTGGGCTCAGCAGTGACCTCAGCAAACCAGCCCCACCACTCCAGCCCTCCTTCACCCCATAAATGCCACCAGAATTCCTCCCTGGGTGATCCCTTTGGTGCCAGCTCTCCCCATGGAGCTGGGGATCCCCCCGGGGCAGGACCTGCTCCTAGCCCAGCCCCAGCCGTGGGCACACTCAGACCTGCTGCTGCCAGGGGGCTTGGGGCCCCTCCCTGTGCCTTCAGGAGCTCTGGGTTCATCCCACAAGCACAAGCACAGCAGGTGCAGACTTTGCCAGCAAGGACTGAATCCTGCACGAGACACTTCCCCCAGGGAGCAGCAGATAGGATCTACTCCATGGTTTAATTCCTCATTCTGATTCTGCAGATAAATACCCTGGAAAAGTGTTTACTAAACAGAGAGAGAGAAGCTTTCCAACTGCCAAATGCCACTTGGATGAGTCCAGGAGCAGCAGAAAGAGAGGGATTTGTGTCTGCAGAGTTAAAGGGGCAGGATGCCAGGGACAGCTTCAAGGCTCGCCCTAAAAACACAGCAAAGGAAATCTAGCGTAGAAATTAGGGAGAAGTTCTTCTCTGGGAGGGTGGGCAGGCCCTGGCACAGGGTGCCCAGAGCAGCTGTGGCTGCCCCTGGATCCCTGGCAGTGCCCAAGGCCAGGCTGGACATTGGGGCTTGGAGCAGCCTGGGACAGTGGGAGGTGTCCCTGCCATGGCAGGGCTGGCACTGGGTGGGATTTGAGGGCCGTTCCCACCCAAACCATTCCATGACTTTGTGATTTTGAACAAAAGGTTTTCCTGACACCTCAGCAGAACAACTCTGTGAAAGGCTTTGCTGAAGCACCGCAAGCTTCTGGTTTAGAGTCCCGGGGTCCAGGAACATCTTTTGCCCAGCCTCTGCAGCCAGTCCCTGTGCCCTGTCCCTGCACAGCTCCTTCAGCAGCTCTGTCCCCACACCAACCCCCTGCGCTCCCTCTGGCTCATCCCCGGAGCCCGCCCGTTCCCGAGGGAAGCAGCAGGAGCAAACACGGGGCTGCTGCAGGAGGGGGAGGCTGGCACAGCCAGCACGGGGCTCCAGACAGGGACCGAGCCTCTGTCCCTGCTCCTCACCCCGCAGCAGGCTCAGGGTGCCCTGAGAGCAGCACCTGCTTTGGGAACACCTCCAGCATCCACGTGATCCTGCACCCACACGGATCCTGCGCCCAGGGCAAACACAAGGATGGGGAGAAATGGGATGGGTGGGCACTGAGGGCACCCCTGAGCGAGGCAGGAACTCACTCTTTGGCAACACAGAAAATTCGTGTATTAAAAACAGCATTTGGAAGCGCCCTAGGGCTGGGCATCCATCCCCTGCTTTTTATTAATCCTGACACCTTCCACGGGCAGGGATCAACGGCAGAGCTGGGAGAGCCCCAACCTTGGAGCAGCCTGGGGGCTTCCTCTGGACCTCCCAGGCTCCACAAATAATTGTCTGGTCCACGGTCAGAAACCGAGGCATGGAGATGAGAAATCAAGGCAAGATAATGAACCACAAAAGTGAAATAAATCTGCCTAAATTATTCAGGAGCCTTGATGAGTGCAGCACTTCAGAGAGGCTGGGCCGCCTTCCCTGAGTGCCTAATGAGAAATCTCGGGATCCTTTAGGTGGAAAAGCCCTCCCAGCCCCTGGAGCCCGAGCTGTGCCCGATGCCCACCTTGTCCCCAGCCCAGCGCACCGAGTGCCACCTCCAGGCCTTCCCAAAGGCACACTGCCATGTCCCTCCTGCTGGCGCAGCCTGGCAGAGGCACTGAGCACATTCCCTCTGTGCCATGCCGGGGGCAGTGGTGATTTAGGGTTTGCAGGTGCATTTGGGATTTTGCACTTGGGCTGAGTTCAAAAACAGGAGCAGAAAAAAATTCATTCCCATCCCCAGTGCTGGGCCACTGTCTGGAATTCTGAGAAGCAAACAAAGCTCCCCGCTCCCAACACGCAGTGATTGCTTTCCCACCTCCCTGGAAAGTTCAGGGGGAGCTAATGAAGGTGCCACGGCTCCCGCTGGCAATCAGCTCCCGGGAGAAAATTGCAGGAGCCCGAGAAATTGGCAAAAGCTCGAAGCCTCTCTGCTGCATCCTCAATTACAACAATCAGCTCCAAAGCCTGCTCTGCAAACAAATTGTTTGTTATTCTGCTGCAGATCTGGAGAGGTTTGATGTGCCGCTGGATGAGCACTGTTTTCCAAGGAAACGGGGACAGATCATTCCCATCCCTTTAACTGTCCTGCCGAGGTACCAAGGAAAATGCAGTTACCTCCCTAAAACAGAGCTAAATTGCTGGGTTTGATTTAAATAAATGCAGCACACCAGTAAGGAACCAACTTTAACTTCATGACACCTCAGGAATTAAGGCCAGAAAATGATTTACACAAACAAACACCAGACCCAGAGAGGGAAACAACCCTTCCTTGGCTGTCCCTTCCCACAGGGACCTCAATTTCACCTCATCCCTGATCCACAGGGCATTCCCACACTCTCCCACACCACAATCCTGCCCTATTCCCACTCCAGAACACAAGGCAGCCCCACAGCTGGAGCCCTGAGGGGAAGGGGATTTCACTCCTCCACAATTCCTCACTCCACTTTTTCTTGGGATGCTTCCCTCCATCACCTGCAGGTTGCACTCCTCTCCTACCACAGAGCTGTCCTGTACATGGATTCACTCCCAGGCCAGAGCTGAGGTCCCTTTCCATGGATCTGTGCTCCCAGATGTGTCCAGGTGAACAGGTTCTCCTCATCCTGCCTCCCATCCCTTCAGACCCATCAGGGCCTCTCCAGAAACATCTCCCTGAGCTCACGTGAGCAGAAGAAGGAACAGAAAATTCCTCCTCTAGTTGTTAACGAGTGATTTGCTTCTTATTTGGCTTGTTTAGCACAAGATTCTCAGCCCTTACAGCAGATGGATTTAATAAAAGGAGTGACCCTCCAGATCCAAGTACTCCAGGCATTTTTAGAAGAAACTTAATTTTTTCTGAGCTGTTTCTGAGGGATAATATCAAATCATTCCAAGCATTTAAAACCTCAGCGACTCCACCCTCCTCCCTCAGCTGAGAGGCTGCTGAGGCACAGCTCTGAAGCCTGTGCAGATATTTCTCTTCATCCACAGCGACACGAACACCCAGCTCCTGGCCAGCACCACACCAACAGCTCAGACTGGCCAGCACAAGCCATTCCTCCTGCACAGAACTCCTGAGGGACACGAACTGGGAATGTGCTGCTTGGAGCTCCTCTCCACCTGCCCCACCAGCACGGAGGGACTGGGGAGCTCAGAAGAGCCAGGGAGTTTCCAGAAGGCTTCTGCAGGAGCAGAGAGGAGTCACCAGCCTGGGTGTTTCCCCAGCTGACACAACTCACCCTCCTTTCCCCTGCAAACATCTCCCTTTTCAATCCCTTTTCAGCCCCATCCCCGCCCCAGCTGGAGAACCTGTGGGAGATCTCAGCTGGGACAGGCTCTCCCAGATCACAGGGAATGTGTCTCAGGTGCCAGCTGCCAATGGAAGATCCCACGGGCACTTGAATCCATCCCTCCTTATTTGGCTGAGCCTGAGTTCCTCACTTTGAAAGCGAATCACCAGGAAATATCCCAGTACACATCATCCCACAGAAAACGTGGGAGATTTTTCCAAAGTGCTCAGGTCCCTTTGCTGGTTTGGAGCTGCTTTGTGTACTTTGAGTGTGGCCACTAGACATGGATTTTCTTTGGGGTCTCTCTGCTCCAGAGGTGGCCTGGGGAGGGAAAAGGGAAGGAAAAGTGTCAGGGAAGTGGTGAGCAGGCTGTGGCACCTTATCTGTCACCTCCCACTGCCAGGTGAAGGCCTCCAGCGTCCTCATCTCTCAGCAGAGTGCTGCTGTCTGTGAGGCTCCAGGAGGTAAGCGAGAACATTGTTTTCAAGGAGCAACTTCAGCTTTAAAATTGTCGAGTTATTTCCAAACCAGGTGTTCCTGTCATTGCTAAAGCAGGGGATCCCCTTAGTGCTGGTTTTATCCCCGCCTGCACCCTCTGCTGTGTGGGGTGGGGAAAATGGCAAAGGTTCCAGAGGAAAACCGCTTGGATAGACACCAACCCCCTGCACCCTCAGTCTGAAACCCCACCAGACCCTTTTTTACCAATATCTGGGGCAGGAACATCCAGGAGGCTGCTGGGGCAGCGCATTGTTTGAAAAGGAGATGATTTTCTGGGAGAAGGGTGGAAGCACTGGCTCCAAACACACCTGGGACCCACAAAGCCTCAGTAATTGGTCAATAACTGGAGAAATGGCCTTGGCCAGGGAGAGCTCAGCAGGGAGCTGCAGGATCAGGGGCAGCAGCGGGAGCTCCTGGTGGGGCTGGGAGATTGGCAGCGACCCAGGAGCAGGGAGCCCTCCTTAAGGGATCCCTTTGTCTTTTATCCCGCAATTTCTATTCCAGATTTGTAAATCTTCCCAGTTGCTTTCATCTCCTGCTGCAAGTTTTGAACATTTTGTCTCTTGTAGCACTTCAGAACATCAAATGGACCTGCACTGTAGAGGAGGATGCAGATTTCCAACACAAACCACACTTTTATGCTCACTTCTCCCTGAATCCCCTGCTTCAAACAGCAATGCCTTAGTGCTGCTGTAAATTTCCTTTAAAATCCATAAAACCATAAAACTCCACGTTCAAGGGAAGAAACCAAAAGCACTGTGTAGCCCTTCAGAAATAAATCACACGTAAAACCACAACTAAGTGTCTGAAATGAAGTCAAAAGGCTGCCAATGTTCCTGAAATTGGCTTGAAGTTGTGGGATCTAAAATCCCTGCGGGAACTCTTGGGACTTCCTGTTTTCTTTCCGGAATGTGAATCTTTAGGATTTGTGTTTTCAAGCGTGATGGGTTTGCTTTGGATCCAGAGCCACCTGTGAAAGGTGGTGCTGCAGGGTGAGGAAGCTCCCAGCACCTCAGGATTGGGGAAGTGGTGCCTTGGGAAAGAACAAAATCCTGCAGGACCACGAAGAGAAGTGGGCAAGGAAAACCAGAGCATGGAAAGGACATTTTATAGAAAAAAGGGTTTATTTCAGATATGAGGAGGAGGTTTTTACAATGAGAGTGGGGAGGCCCTGGCACAGGGTGCCCAGAGCAGCTGTGGCTGCCCCTGGATCCCTGGCAGTGCCCAAGGCCAGGTTGGACACTGGGGCTGGGATCAGCCTGGGACAGTGGGAGGTTTCCCTGCCGGGGCAGGAGTGGTACTGGATGGGATTTAAGGTCCTTCCAACCCAAACCATTGTGGGATTCTATATGGGATGGGATGGGATCCATGGGATGGGATGGAATGGTATGGGATCCATGGGATGGGATATTTTTCATGCCCAGTGCAAGTCTCACTCCACGTTGTTTTCTGGATGCCCCCTTGTGCAGAGTCCCCACCCCACACATTCCCTAATCACCCCCCCCTCGCCCCCACCCTTCCCCTCCCTGCTCCCTGCTCCCAGCACACAGCATTCCCAGAACCCCCATTAATAAACCAGTGCCTTTTTCTCATTATTTCATAATTACAAAATTAATTCAGCTCCTGAAACCCTCGCTCTTTGCCCGGCTTTGTTTTGCTCAGCTCATTCCAGCAATGCCTCTGCTCCAGGATTCCAGCAGGGTTGGCTTCTCCCAGCCTGCAGCTGAGGGGGAACTGTAATTCCTGAGCCAATAACCATCTCACACTCGTACGTGCATAATTTAAAATAAAAATATTGAGCACCCCGTGGCTGCCTACAAAGATGTAGATGAACTGTGAGCCTCATTTGTGCTGTGTGGATGCCCGAAAATCCCTTTTTAATTTGCTCTGTCACAGTTAAATATGATTGCTCAGACAGCACAGAGCATCCTTTGCGGCGGGGAGACAAAGAAATCATTTGGATAAAAGAAGTGGGGAAACAAATTTCCAACCAGATCTCGGCGCAAACGAAATCCCACTCCTGGTTCATGGTACATAATCAGGGTTTTATTAGTTCTAAATCAGCTCGTATGAATAGAGGGATAATGCCACCGCTGGGTAAAAATAGATTTTTAGGGAATTAACAGCACAAGAACATGGAGCTGCTGAAAAGAAAAGGGCCCAAGGAAGGAAATGAAATGTTATGGAGGTAAAAGCTGCAGGCTGCGGCTGTTGTGGTTTTACCAACAACAACTGGAGCTCTCCAGGGGCCCTGCCCGGAGCCACGGGGCACGGCCGGAGTGAAATACCCTGGAATCCACGGCAGGATCAGGCACAGGAGGGGATGCTCCACCCTCACCCTTCCCAGGGAGCTGCAGAAACAGGGAATGGTTTTAAACCTCAAAAGGGCAGGGATGGATGGGATCTTGGGAAGGAATTCCTGGCTGGGAGGGTGGGCAGGCCCTGGCACAGGGTGCCCAGAGCAGCTGTGGCTGCCCCTGGATCCCTGGCAGTGCCCAAGGCCAGGTTGGACACTGGGGCTTGGAGCAGCCTGGGACAGTGGGAGGTGTCCCTGCCATGGCAGGGGTGGGGCTGGGTGGGATTTGAGGTCCCTCCCAACCCAAACCTTTCCATAATTCTCTGATTCTTCCTCTGGCCCTACTTCCATCCAGCTGTGACCATTTTGCTTCAGAGTCATCCAGTGCCACTGTAATTCAGACTGCCACTGAAATTGAGAGCAACCCAGTTCTCTGTTCCCAGAATCCCACCAGATCACAGCCCATTTTCCTGCCCTGATTTCCCCAGTGACCCTTTGCCAGATGCCACCAACGCTGCCGAGCCCCTGGCACAGGAACAAATCCACGGCAGTGGAAAGCTGGGGTTTGCCATCAGCATTTTCCTTCCAAACCTCACAAGATTCTTTGGATTTGAATTTCCTTTGTAACAAATGACATTTCCCCCAAGGTTTTCGATTCCAGATGCACTTTGGTTGTGCAGGAGGTCAGTGGGGAAACCCCCAGACGTTGCTCAGAGGTGGCACTTGGGGACGTGGGTCAGGGGTGGCCTTGGCAGTGCTGGGGAATGGTTGGATGTGATCTTAGAGAGCTTTTCCAACTCAAACAATTCCATGGTTCTCTAACCACCAGCAGCATTAGGTTAGAGTTACATTTCTGTGTATATACAGATATAGGCATAATATATCTATAAAAATTATAGTTATATATATAGAAATACATAATATATAAAAAGTATATATATATAAAAATACAAAAATATTTTTAAAAATTTAAATACATATAAATAGCTATCAGTCACTCTGAAATTTTGTTCTTGGAAACCAGGCCAACAATAATATCAATTTTTCTCCTCTCCTTTTGAAAACACTCCAAGGTAAAAGTTCTCCAAATTGCAATAATTCCCTGCCAAGAAAGTTAAATTGAGCATTTGCAGCAGCCCCTGGGGCTCTCACACAGGAGAAGTCCACACCTGCCTGGATTGGACAGGGATTTTTGAGGCTGTTTGCATGGCTGGGTTTGGGACTTTTGCTGAACATATTTTGTAAAATGATCTGGAAAGGCTGTCAGCTTTGCACATGGAATATCTCCAGGATGATTACGGAAGATCAGCCTCGGCTCCGTTCCGTGGGAGCAGCAGTGGGTTCAATACTGACACTGATGGAGGAGAACAGCCCCACATCTGTTTGCCTCTCTGGGCCCTTTCCCATGGGATTGAGGAGCCCAGACTTGATCTGTTCCAACCCAGCCACTGCTCAAAGACAAAATCCCACTGAATTTTCACCAGAAAATCCCATTTTTGCATCCCAGAACCTGTTTTAGTGATGGTCTGGGCAGTGCTGGGTTGGACTGGAGCTCCAGAAAGGAGGAAAATGGAGCAAAGCCCTGAAAGGGGCCTGGGAAGGCCACCCTGGAAAAGAAACCCTCTGGGAATGGGACGTGACAGGGCAGGGATGCACAGAGAGGGAGAACAATCCCTCATCCCTCAGGTCAGAGGTTATCCTGCGGAATTATCAGGCACTGAGCTGAAAATAAACCTTAAGAGGGAGTTAATCACAAGGAACATAATTAAGTGGTGAATTCACTCCTCCACAGAGTATTGGAGCAACCAAATCATGAGGAGTTTCCAAAGGTCTGGACAAATGCAGGAAAAACAGATCTGTTGGTGGATATTAAATGATGCCATTGCCTTTAAATTCCAAGCAACTGGAGGAAAAAAACTCCAGATTTTTACGTCCTCTCCAAATTTTCCTGATTTTTTTTTTCCCCTCCTCTGTGTGTGAGAACAGGGCCTGTGCAGGGTCCCTGCTGGAAGTGTCCCCCAAGGGTTGTTTTGTCACGTGGAGCTGTTGCTGTGACCACTCCCCACTGTCCCAGCGTGGATCTTCCCAACCATGAGCACAGGGATGTGCCCAGGCTTGGAGCAGCACAGGAGCTGCAGGATCCTGCAGAAACCAGAGCCACAGCTCGGTGTTCCCTGTGGAAAACACTGGTGTTGCTCACACAGACCCATCCCTCTGTCTCATCTGTAACCTAAGCTTCTCCGTTAAAAAAAAATGAAAATTAATTATTTTCTTTAATTGATGGCTTGGTTCTGCATTTTGCTTTCTAGTCCAGAATTAATTTTATTTTTTCCAACATTAGAATTGGCAGATTTTTGAGTGAAAAATGCCAGATGCAATAAAACATCAGGTTCCATTAATTATTCCAGTGTGTAAACACAGGATCATTGAGGCTGGAAGAGGTCCCCAAGGCCACCGAGTCCAAACTGTGCCTGATGCCCACCTTGTCCCCAGCCCAGAGCTCTGAGTGCCACCTCCAGGAATTCCTTGGGCACCTCCAGGGATGGGGACTCCAAACCTCCCTGGGCAGCCCTATCCGAGGCTGATGAGCCTCCCAAAATTCAGGAATCTTCCTTTTTTTCAGGCACGCTCATATTTTCAGTTAATAAATGGAATTATTTATATGGGACCAAAGGCAAGTTGCGATGACTTCTCAGGGATCCACATCAGTTGGTGATGGACAATTCACTCCCTCCCCCTGAAGGAAAACAGTGCCTGAGTTTTTAGGAGCAGATGGAGCACAAATAACATTAAGACCAGGGAATTTTCCTGACCCAAAATGATTGTTCAGTACAAAAGGAAATCCTTTGACAAGCCAGGCCTGGCTCAAACGAGTGGAAATCAGGTGGAGATGCAGAACTTTGATTTGCACCTCCATGGTGGAATGTGCTAATTGTGCCCTCTGGGAGCTGAGCCCTTTGAAAGCAGCATTTCTTTATCCATACATGAAATAATTCCTGGCTGTTTCAAACACAGCCTTTATGTCTGAAGTAAACATATGTTGATCAGTTATTTCTAGAATAATGCACCATCTGCTATTTGACAACATGTTCCTCTGAGTGTGGTGATTAGTGAGGGGTGAAAGGGAAAAACATTTTCTGTGAAATTTTCCTCACTCGCAGACATCTCGGCAAAGCTGGAATCTGGAAATGTGAATCTTCCAAAAGGATCAAGAGGTTGTTTAATCCAACCCACAGCCCTGAGGAAAGAACAGCCTGACAGATGATTTTAGCCTCCTCTTGCAGACACACCCAGCAGGACACACCAGGGCCCCCCAGCAGCCTCCTGGCCCCAAAATCTGAGAAGCTTTATCTGTTCTGGACAATTTATGTTGAAAAAGAAGTTTGTGTTTTTCCCCAGATTATTTTATTAAAATATTACTGCAGTGAACGTCAGCTGGGAGATGAAAATTCATCTTGCACCTCCTCAAGCCCTGCCCTGAGACCCCACCTGGGCTTGGACACAGCACAAAGTCCTCTTCACCCTCCTGGTGTATGGGACATATTCCTGAAACAAAATCCCCTGAAATGGGGTTTTTAGCCTGACACGATTTCATCCATCAGTGTTAACCAGAGCAGCTGTGGCTGCCCTGGATCCCTGGCAGTGCCCAAGGCCAGGTTGGACACTGGGGCTGGGAGCAGCCTGGGACAGTGGGAGGTGTCCCTGCCATGGCAGGGGGGGCACTGGGTGGGATTTGAGGTCCCTTCCAACCCAAACCATTCCAGGATTCTGTGCAAAGCCCACAGTGGCTGGAAAAACCCTCCCTGCAGGAAATTCAAAGGACTCCCCAAACCACCTTTCCATCTCTCTGGAAGTTGTGATGGAAAAGGCTGCTCCAGGAGGGACACTGGAAGAGCTGTCAGGTTGGTTTTTTTTGCAAGTCAAGCTGTTTGAACATTATTTCAGATTAATCTGATGCCTGATTTGGGCAAAATCAAATCATTCTGTGAAAAGAAAGAAAGATTAAATTACAACTGCAAGAAGTGTTCCAACAAAATTCCATTCAAACTGAAAAGAATCAGTGATTTAATTTCACAAACACAGGAGCCCAGGATCAACAACACCTGTCTGGAAAAGAAGTACGATTTTGAAAGTTTTAGGTAAATAATCACTTCAGTTTTCACTGGAATAAGTCACAGACAACTCTTCCCCAGCAAGAAATGCCTGAGCTTTCAGAGCAGAGTGAGGAAAAGGGAGATAAAACACCTGAATCTCCACAAAGACACGGCCCAGCGTGTTGGAAGATGATGAAAAGTGGGGTGAAAGCTTCCACCAGAGCTGCTGGGGAACACTCTCCTCATTTTCCAGCCACAAACCCGGCTGAGCAGCACCTCAGCCCCTCTCCTCCCGTCACCTCAGGCGGGTCAGGAGCAAAGCGGGGAGGGCCGTGACCCCTGAGCACAGCACGGAAAACCCGGGAGAAAAGCGCTGCCCTTGTGTCCGGAGAGAGCTTTCAGCCAGGGCAAGATGAATTAAAAGCGCTGGGAGCACGTCCCAGCCCTGCTGCTCTGCTGAGGAGCCAGGGGGGCAGCTGTTCCCAGCCGGAGCTGAGGGAACCGGGGCAGATCCAACCCTTGTGCCCCCGCTCCATGGACGTGGCGCTGCCTCCAGACGCTGCAAATCCCCACAAGAGCTTTCGGTGCCACGCAGGGGCTGCGGCAGAGCCCGGGGGAGGTGAAAAGGGCAGCGAAGGGACACAGCATGAGCAGATCCCGAATCCCAGCTCGTGCTCTCCAGAGGGAGACTGGGATCACCCACGGCTCTGCCCGGGTCCAATCCTTGGGCACTGCTTTGGGGTCTGGTGCCTGCAGGACCTGACGGTGGCTGAGTGTGGAGTGCAGAGATAGCACAGACAGTGGGGCTGAGCTTCCCCTTCCCCTTCATCCCTGCCTCCTTCCCAGTCTTTTCCCATATCCCTTACCCTGGACCCCTCTCCAGGCTGATCCTCTCTGTCTCTCACCTCTGCAGAAGGACACAGCGACCACTCTGCACACACAGCACTCAAAGGCTTTTATTTTACTTATTTTACGTTTTTCCTTTATATAAAGGGATATTCATCAATTCATTGCCTCATCCTTAAATTTCCTCCCTCACATGTTCTGGGATCACCACCCTGCATCACCCTAACTCCCTCCTCCCTGGAAGCACCACTGTGTCTCTATGGAAATGCTGCTCTGCCTTACCCTGAGAAATCTGAACCTTTCCAGGACTGATTATCCCTTTCCAAGGTTTCATTTTGTCCCCAACACCTGGAGTTGGCAGTGGCATAAAGCACAGCCCCTGTGCTTGCCACTCCTCCCTCCCCTTGCCATCAGTGAGAGTTATTGATGATATTTGAGGCACTGCCCTCTTTCTCTGGATTGTTTTTCTCCATATTAGCACATTTTGGAAAATATCCCTACCAATATCTCAGATCCACATCTGTTAATCTGCACCAAAGTTCATTAAAGAGAATTAAGTAATTTAAATAAGCAAATGTTTCTCATATAACAGGTTGGGTTGAAGGAACATTAAAGCTCAGATCATTCTTGCCCCTCACTGCCCCCTTGGCACCCACCTTTTCCAGCAAGGATTTACCACCTCTTCCAGCATGGATTTGCCTCCCCACTCACAAGGAACTCACTGGGAGTTTTCCTGTGAATGAAAGCAGAGCGTGCAGGGATTGGGAAAACCAGCAAAGCAGAAAAAAAGGCATTTTCTGGTTGTTTTTCCAGCTGGTTACACAGAGACCTGCGGAGAGCGTTGATCCAGGAGGGTTCAGCCAGGAGACTGAAGGTAAAAGGAACATTTCCAGGAATAATGGCCCAAGGTAAAAGGAACATTTCCAGGAATAATGGCCCTTTCCCTCTTGGATGGCTGGGAAGATTTCCTGCATTCACTCAGTGCTGAGTGCAGAGTGCTCTCCTCAATCCCACAGATTCCCTTCACACTGAAAGGGAAATACTGGATATGGGTTCCCATTGGATAAGCTGTACAGAGGCCCAGTTTGTGTGGGTAAAATCAGGATGTGCTGGTGTTGTGGGTTTACCTAGGAATGGTCAGTCTTTCAAGTGACCTATGGTGCAGGAAGCAGTACACCTTGCTTCCTGGGAAACAGAGCCAGTGACCAGCTAGTTTTGAGTATTGATGGGTGTATAATCCAATTAAAAGTTGTTCCGCCTCCAGGGAAAAAACCATATTTAAGAGAGATACACTTGAAAAAAACCCTCTTTTCCTGTCCTGTTGCTGCGAGAGAAGCAAGTCCTGTGCTTCTCTCTCTGGTAAGGCTGGGCCCTTGCCCTTTCCCCCCCCTCCCCTCCTCAGAGCGGGGAGGGGGGGGAGGTTTGGAAGGGAGTTTGCAGCACCAGTGCAGCTGAAGGTGGGGGAGGACCCAGCCTGAGATCTCCGGCTGCTGGGCAAAACATTTTAACTACAGCGGGCAGAGCCGGGCCGGCTCCCTCCGGGCCGGCTCCCTCCAGGCCGGGTCAACTTCGCAGAGCCCAGCCCTTGCTCTGGGCCGGGCAGAGGCCAGGCCGGCTCCCCCCAGGCCAGGCCAGCTTCGCAGAGCGAGGCTATGGAGACTCTTAACTGCTTCTGCAGCCCGGCTCAGACTTTTTAAACAACCCAAGAAAAATCATGGGACTGTCGCAGAGGCCCGAGAAAGAAATTAACCCTTTCGTTACCCAGATCAAACTTGCAGAAACTGATCTGCTCTTGCACAGATAGAAGAAGAGTGAGGACACTTACAAAAACACAGCATAGAGACTCAAAGTCAGTGAGAGAAGCAGAGCTGAAGCTTAGAGGGAAGGAGCATGAGGAGTGCTACAAAGTAAAAGCTGAAAATTCTTCTGTGAAACCATGATTGAGACCAAGCTAAAATATTCCCTGTAATATATGACAAATGGTCTAAGGGGGGATGTGACGTTCTACCTGCAGCCAGTGCAGCCAGTGAATCAAGGCACCTGTGTGAAGATAAGTAGATATTGAAATAATTGCAGCCTGATGAGAAATTTGAGCAGAGAAGAGAAGAAACTGTACTCCAGATCCCTTGCCCCGGGGAATGGTCAAAGGAAATTTACATTGCCAGTCATAGAAGAAGGGGATTTCTTTGCGGCAGTAGTAGAACAACTCATCCTTAAAAAAACACCCCATGAACTGTCATAACCCACCGTAGTAGCAGTGGGAAAGCTACTGGTGTGGGAGGGACGTTCCACAACAAGCAGAGATCTTTTTCTCCTGGGCGGCTGCTAGTTGTGAAGCTGAAAACCATAAGAACTGTATTTCTTGTGGAGAAGTCAACATGGTAAAGCAGGAGAAAACTCCTCTCCCTAAATGACTGAAGAAAGACTAATTTAAAAGTGGTAAACTGACTGAAAGTCAAAGTGTTGTTTTTTGTATTGTCATTGAAAAAAATGGAGAGGTGGGAAGAGCAAAAGTGTTCTGACGGGTTTGTTCTGGTTCTTAATTTTTTTTTCTTCCTTTTAAGTCTGTTAATAAACTTTCTTTATATTCTTTAAAGTTTGAGCCTGCTTTACCTACTCCTAATCCTTATCTCACAGCAAAATTAAATAAAATCTGGTAAGTGTGCTGGCGTTTAGCCAAAAAACTCAGGTGAACGAACTCAAACCACCACACGAAATTAGTGTTTCCGCCCGGTTTCGAACCAAACTAGTACAGCTGGATGCACACTTTTACATAGACTGGGATGGAAAAAGAGAAAACTATCCCAATTATAAATAATAATACATATATATATAAATAAATACCTTTAATTTATTTTATATAGAGGTATTTTGTATTTAATATATTTAATATTTAATAGAATATCTCAGTTGGAAGGGACCCACAAGTACCTGGCCAAGGCTGGATGGGGCTTGGAGCACCCTGGTCTATGGACGGTGTCCTGCCATGGCAGGAGTGGCAGTGGGTGGGATTTAAGGTCCCTTCCATCCCAAACCATTCCAGGATTCTGGGATTCTACACTGATCATCTGCTCCAAACTCTCTGATCCCCTCAGGGCTGCCCAAGAGCTGTTCAGGCCCATGATGGGGTTTTTGGGGTGTCTGTGCAGGGCAGGAGTTGGGCTGGACAATCCTTGTGGGTCCTGGAAGCAGCTCAGGATATCCCATGGCTCTGTGATTATCCCAATGCCCCTCCAGCACCACCAGGCTCGGGACATCAGCCCCTCTCCAGGAGCTGTTCCACCCTCTCCCACCCTAAAATCCCAGCTGGAGGGACAGAAACTCCTCTCACCAGAGTGTGGGAGCTGCTATTGCTGCATCTCTGCACCATCAGTCTGCCGAGGACACAGCAGTGACTCTGAGGTACCCAATCCCTGGGCCAGTCCTGGGAGCCTGCAGTGAGAATCGTGGAATCGTGGAGCCATTTTGGCTGGAATGGGCCATAAATCACCGGGAAAAGAACAAAACTCGAGGAGTGTGTCATGGCAAGGTCAGGAGCAAAGTGCATCAAGGCTTTGTACATTCCGAGGGTGGGCAGAGCATCCATTAACTACAGTCCCAAAAGGTTCCTGGGAGCTGCTAAGATGACTGTGTAAAGTGTTAGTAACTCCTTAGTTATTATTTTCCTTGGTTTATTTGTTTCCACGACACATAAATGTTCTGACATAAATGAACACTTAATGACCACAAAATACCTGAGCAGCACTTTTCCCCCAATAATGACACTTCCCATGTTCCTTAGGGCCATCAGTCTGGAGCTGGAAAAGGCTGGAATAATCCCATTATCTATTGCAGCCATTTAGTTGTAGAAATGGAGCATGAAATAAACACTTGAGATCATTAGCCCTGGTACAGCAGCACGGTGGGAGCTGTAATCACCCCTAATCGGCCTTCGCCTGGGACACACCTCATTGCAAAGCCCCGAGGCAGCTGGGATTCATCCCGGGAATGCAACAGGTGCCCCTGGAAAAGGCTCTGGGAGGAAACAGGATGAATTTTACTCAGGAAACAGAATAAATTTCGCTCGGTGTGCACTGCCCTGTTTCCCCTCTGCTGCCCTTCCCCAGGGCACAGGGACAGGAGGAGAGGGAACGGCCTCAGGCTGGGCCAGGGGAGGCTCAGGGTGGACATCAGCAGGAATTTCCCCATGGAAAGGGTGCTCAGGCCTTGGCAGGGGCTGCCCAGGGAGGTTTGGCGTCCCCATCCCTGGAGGTGTCCCAGGAATTCCTGGAGGTGGCACTCAGAGCTCTGGGCTGGGACAAGGTGGGCATCGGGCACAGCTGGGACTCCATGGGCTGGGAGGGCTTTTCCAGCCTCTGGGATCCTGGGGTTCTTTTCCCTGTTTTTTCTGGCATATTCCCCCAGCTCACAGCGTGGTCCTTCCCCGGGAGAAGGCGATGCCAGCGCTGTCAGGGAAGGTCGAATTCATGGATGCAATGGGCACGGAACAGCCTCAGTCCTTTACAGCAAATGGAGTAAAACCAACCCAGAGCCACTGATCCCCTCAGGAGCTGCCCCTCCCCGCTCCCTCCTCGCCCTCACCCTGGTGGCTTCAGCTCTCGGGAGGAGGGGGCTGGAGCCGCGGTGCTGGCACAGGACCGTGGCCGTGCCCGGCCCCGCGGCTCCCGGGCTGTGTTGGTGCCCCTGGCAGAGAACAGTTCCCTGTTTTTTCACACCCATCTTTGTTCTCCTTTTTTCCATCCCTGCTCACATCACTGCGTGTCCACCGTGGCTGTCAGAGGACCCCACGCTCCCCACGTCCCCCAGAGCAGAGAAGGTGACAAAACACCCAGAGGAGCCTGGAGCAGGGGCTAATCCAACCTGAAAGCTTTGTCTTCCTCTTTTATCGTCACTTCTTAACAACAACCTGGCTATAATGAGAAAATTACATTTGCCACAGAGGCTGTTGGAGGCCCTCCAGGACAAGAGAATATTTCAAAATGTGTTCAGTAAAATAGATGCAAATTGGCTGCTGCTGAAACTTGAATTGTTCTGTCTTGTTGGGTGGAAAATGTGACAGTTGCCATTGGAGGATGGCAGGGATGCCCTTGGGAGAGGGAAGTCAGGATGTGTTCATGGACAGGGTGCTCAGCCTGGAGAAAAGGGGCTCAGGGGGACCCTCTGGCTCTGCACAACTCCCTGACAGGAGGGAGGGTCCTTCTCTCAGGGAACAGGGACACGAGAAGAGGAAACGGCCTTGGGTTGTACCAGGGGAGGTTTGGGTTGGATATTGGGAAAATTCCTTCCTGGAAAGGTTTGTCCAGCCCTGGCACAGCTGCCCAGGGCAGGGGTGGAGTCCCCATCCCCTGAAGGATTTAAAGCCCTGGATGTGGCACTTGGGGACGGGGTCAGTGTGGCCTGGGCACTGCTGGGAATGGTTGAACTTGATGATCTTACAGGGATTTTCCAACCTAAACAATTCCCTGACTCTATGATCCCACAGATGCATTTACACACTGACTAAAGATGTGATTTTCTGTCAGACTTGGCTGGAGTCAGACCTTCCCCAGCACTGTGGTTTAGGTGGGAGCCCAAACTTGGTTGCTCAGATCAGCCCGTGGCTCCCCCAAATCCACTCTGAGCTGGGTTCAGCCGTCAGCACCAGACACATCCCCCAAAGCCACTGGTGGATGTGGGGAATAAAGGCCAGGCTGGGGGGAGCTGTCCCTGCCAGGGGCTCCACCTCCTGTGATAATTCCATGGCAAACCATGGAAAATGCAGCTCCTGTCCTGTGTTTGTTCCAAACCTGTCCCCACTAGAGCAGCAAATGACCAAAAGAAGGTGTTTAGAACTCATTTTCATGCTCTGCAGGCTCTACCCTTGTCTCCAAAAGCCAAGGCTGATGTGTCCCGTGCCAAATTAAATGGGAGGTGTGTGCAGCCATGGAAAGGCAGCATTCCATGAAAATGCCCCCTCTGGAGTGACAGGGACCGTGGATTGTCAGCTGTGCAAAAATGGCAGTGCCAGGGTGACCTTGCAAGGGGAACTCTGCTCCCTGAACGCTGAAGGGTCTCACGGGAAGGAAGGCTCTGGCTCCAGATTTGCACAATTTATTGCCTGGATTCTCCATTTCAATTAAAAATTCCTCTAACAAAAATGAATAATTACCTTTAAAACCAGCAGGAAGCATCTCCCAAGGGAGGGGACAGAGCAGGGTGGGGTCCCAGCAGCAGCAACCCCAAAGACACTGCAAGATTAACCCAAAGACTGCATGGTAAAGCATCAGCAAAAATTGCATAACCTTCAGAGCTTTTGCTTCCCAGCACAGAATAAAGGATCTTCCAGGCCTGCCTGTGATGTCCGACCTATTTCCATGAATTCCCTGGCTCTTGGTGAGCTGCAAACGAGAGCAGAGCTCGTTACCAGCATGCTTCACCCAATGAGTACCCGAGGGAGGGCAGAGGAAAACAGATCCCAGGCCAGGAGAAGCAGGGGTTAAATGCAGTTATTTGGGGTGAATCCCACAGGGCTCGGTGTGGTTCCACCTCAGTCCATCCCTGTGCAGCCCCAGTCCCTCCCACCTCAGAGCAAAGGGCAAGGAAGGAGAGGGCAAATGATATTTTACTGCATTTGTACAGTGAAACTGTGCATGAGGCAGCAGAAGAAGGAGCAGAACCCAGCTCCTGGCAAACCACAATAAGCTGTGGAGGACATTTAGTGGAGATTTCCCTTCCAAAGGGAAAACAGTATTAGAGATCTGCAGGGCCTGAGATTTGCATCTTTCCCTTCCTCGTCTCCATTCCCCCTAAATCTTTTATGGGATCATTAAAGAACGTTGTGCACCGCCAGCGTCATCACAAATAAACCTCTGCCCATTTCCAGTGCCTGGGGCAGCACAGGGACTCACAGAGATCCATCAGGGCCCTGCTGCACAGCAAATCTTCTGCGGGGAGGGCGGGGCTGTGAGCACAGCCCGGGCTGGGGAAGGAATTCAACCTTTCCCCCCGAAAATCCAACCTTTTCCCTGCTGTGCTCCCTGTTACCTCCCAGGCCTGACCCACGGCTCAGCCCCATCAGCTCCTCCTCAATCACTACATAAAAAACTAATTAGAGCTCAGTGCCCAGTGCAGGTGGGAGGGAACACGGAATCCTGGAATGGTTTGGGTTGGAAGGACCTTAAATCCCATCCATTCCCCCTCCTGCCATGGCAGGGACACCTCCCACCGCCCCAGGATGCTCCAAGCCCATCCAGCCTGGCTCTCCTGACCGTGGGCTGCACTTGGAGCATGGAACCCTTCCCAGAGGAGTTTATATCCACCACAGTTTGCTGCAATCCCAGTTTGCTCCATTGGACCCTCCCAGACCCAAGCAGGGGCTTTGTGCTGGGTTTGAGGAACGCTGCCCTGACCCAGTGGGGGAAGCACCACCAGGGTGCTTCAGATCCTTGCAAACAAATCTTCATTAACTCCTGAAAGCTGCACGTGGAAAAGCCCGTTCTGTCAAGTGCTGGGTGCTGCTTAATGCAGAAAAATGAGGCAGCCAGCACAGAGAGGGCAAACAGAGCTGGGGCTGGGTGACTTCCTCCCCTGGGCAGTCGTTCCCTCCTCCCACGTCACTGGCCAGTGTTTCCAGACCCCTGCAAGTCATGGCCAGAGCCATGGAATCCTGGAATACCCTGAGCTGGGAGGGACCCACAGGGATCATGGATCCAGCCCCTGGCCCTGCACAGAACTCCCAAAAACCCCACTCCATGCATCCCTGGCAGCGCTGTCCAAACGCTCCTGGAGCTCTGGCAGCCTCGGGGCCGGGACCATTCCCTGGGGAGCCTGGGCAGTGCCCAGCACCCTCTGGGGAAGAGCCTTCTCCCAACAAAAGATCCTCTCAGGACTCTTTCCAGAGCTGGTCCAGGTGATGCCCACCAGCCCCACAAATCCAAGGCTGCATCTTCCCCGTGCCTGGGCTGTGCCTGGACAGCGCTCGGAGCAGTTTGGAGCCCTGGCTCAGCTCCTGAGGACATGGAAACCACAAGTTTGTATCCAGCTTAACACCCATCACCCAGAATAAAGAAAAAATCATGGCATTATCTTTGCCTCATTTTCAATGCAGTCGACAAGAGCGATTTCTCTGCTCCAGGCCAAGCAAATTACACACGATAGAGGATTGCAGATAAAATATTGGGCTGCATTCAAAATTCACTTTCAATTTTAATGCATTTGAGCTTGAGCTGGCAATTCATGGGGAAAGAAATAATAGAGCCGAGCACCAGGGCTGGATGTGCTCAGTGCAGAGCCTGAAGGGCAAACGGCCTCGCTTGGAGCTGCTCCTTCTCCCCTCTGCTTCCATGGAGCACAGGAGGGCTCCCAGGGCTGGAGCTGCTCTGGAGCCAGGCTGGGAGAGCTGGGAATGTTCCCCTGGAGAAGGGAAGGATCCAGGGAGAGCTCCGAGCCCCTTCCATGGCCTAAAGGGGCTCCAGGAGAGCTGGAGAGGGACTGGGGACAAGTGCTGGAGGGACAGGACACAGGGAATGGCTTCCCCCTGCCAGAGGGCAGGGATGGATGGGAGATTGGAAATTGGGAATTCCTGGCTGTGAGGGTGGGCAGGCCCTGGCACAGGGTGCCCAGAGAAGCTGTGGCTGCCCCTGGATCCCTGGCAGTGCCCAAGGCCAGGTTGGACACTGGGGCTTGGAGCAGCCTGGGACAGTGGGAGGTGTCCCTGCCATGGCAGGGGTGGCTCTGGGTGGGCTCTGAGCTCCTTTTAACCCAAACCCTCCTGTGCTGATGATCCTGTGAAGGTGACCCTGTGTGCACGGGGGGTACGAGAGCCCCACTCCGATGGAGCTGCAGTAAGAAGCAGAATTTCAGCTTTAAAATGTTCAGGTTGTCAGAGCCCAGGCTGCTCTGGGGTGTTTGTTCATGGAGAAGATGAACTGGTTCCTCCACAGAATTCCACAATGGTTTGGGTGGGAAGGGACGTTAAATCCCATCCCTCCACCCCTGCCATGGCAGGGACACCTCCCACTGTCCCAGGCTGCTCCAAGCCCCAGTGTCCAACCTGGCCTTGGGCACTGCCAGGGATCCAGGGGCAGCCACAGCTTCTCTGGGCACCCTGTGCCAGGGCCT
>VZTJ01004206.1:1228-20217 GCA_013397795.1 Orthonyx spaldingii | reverse complement strand
CCCACGGTGTTCCCCTCACACCCCACAGCGTTCGCCTCAAACCCCACAGCGTTCCCCTCACACCCACAGCGTTCCCCTCACACCCACGGTGTTCCCCTCACACGCACAGCCTGTCCCTGCCCCGGGGCTGTCCCAGAGAGGCTCTCTTGTCCTGCAGCCCCCCCAGCTCCCTCCCAGGGGTCCCCAAGGTGCGGGGACACCGAGCTCAGCCCCGCCCTCTCCCCTCGCTGTCCTTCCCCAGGGACCCCACAGCTCCGGCACTGCCCTGGCACCACCACAGCCCCTGGAATTCTCCCTCCCGCCATCCCCAGTCCTGCCAGAGCCCTCCCAGGCTGAATCCCCCCGAGCTGCTGGCACGGTGCCGCTGGCACGGAGCAGGGCCCGGCGCTGGCTCCGCGTGTCCCACATCACCCCGTGTCACCGCTCAGCCCAGCATCTCCAGGCAGCATTAAAATGCTTTTTCCCCCCCATTTTCTCTCTCTCTTTCTCTTTCTCCTGCTGGAAATTCGGGATGACACGGCGCGATAAGCTCTGTCACTTTGAATTAAAGCAGCTGGGCTGGGGTTTATCTGCAGGAATGTGAATGCAGATAAAATGGGATATCCCTGGCAAGGAAGGAGCCATCGGGAAGCAGAGAGGGACACAGAGCAGGGAACCAGACACTCTCCAGGATTAACTGTGGGCTCTCCATCTACATTCCCCAACAGGTTTTTGGGAACAACAAAAATCAGATTTTGTTGGCTTCAAACACTCCCAGACCCCTCTGGGGTCGGTGTTTGGGGTCCCTGGGCAGGAGTGTTGGGGTCGGGAGCTGTGGGTCGGGGATCCAGCCAGCCCCAATCCCACCTGCCAGAGCCAGAGTGGGCAACACCTCTGGATCATTGGGGAGCCTCTGCCAGCCTTGCTGAGGATTTGGGATGATCATGGGAATGGGAATGGGGCACCTAAACCTTTCCCATGCACCTGGGGAGCTGCTCATCCAAATTCCTGGGTGGATTTGAAAAACTCAGCTCTGAACCACACAGGATACTTTCCACTAGACCAGGTTGCTCCAAGGTCTGTCCAGCCTGGCCTTGAGTACTTCCAGGGATGGGCTCTTCCAGGATGGATTCACCCTGTCAAAGGAGGAGTATTTGAAACGCTGCAGTGGTTCCTGGTGATCAGAGAAACACTGGTAAATGTTCATTCCCTTCTCCAGCATCTCCATCCTGCCCGTGCTGACGCAGGAACACGAGGCATTCCCCGTTCAGGATGATGGGAATCTCCTCACACGCCACAGCTGAGGTGGGCACGGGGCCGGGGTCCTGCCAAGGCTCCAAGGTCCCCAGCAGGAGCATCCTGCAGAGCCGTGCCCCTCCCTGGCTCGGCAGGGTCAGCTCTGCCCTGGCACAGCAAAGCAGTGCCCTCCCAGTGCCCCTCCTGTGCCCTGGGGCTGCCTGCTCCTTCCCAGGGGAGGGCCTTGGGGAGGATTTGGGGAAGGAAGGAAGCTTTGTGCCCTGTCCCAGGAGCCAGGAGGAGGCTCTGCAGGGACCATCCTGCTCCCCCGCCACCCCTCCTCTCCTTCCATTCCCATTCCCACTCCCATTCCCATTCCCATTCCCATTCCCGTTCCCATTCCCGTTCCCATTCCCACACCCTGCCAGTGAGCAGGACCCAAATCCAGCCCCCTGGGCCTGGCCACATCCAGCCTCCCTCTCCCAGGATTTCACCATCCTTCACTCAATTCATTATTTTCACAGCTTTCTCCCTGTGCTGGGTGAGGACTTGGAAGGAAAAAAAATCCTGCCTGTGTTGGTTTCTAGCTGGGCCTCAGTCTGAGCTGAATTAGTTTAATCTGAATCACCACAAACCCCTTGGGAAATACAGGGGAAATTTATAAATTATTATCTCCAGCTCTCCAAATTAATCTGCACAAATAAGTAAAGTACTTTTTCATTTAGGATTTAAAATAAACAGGCAGGCAGAGGAAACCAGCACACACCCCATGTATGCACTGGCACAGCTCCAAATGTTGCCTTGGACTTCCAGTGCTGTGTGGGGATGGAGCAGAAGCTCCAAGGGAAGCAACTGGCACAGGTTTCCCAGAGCAGCTGTGGCTGTCCCTGGATCCCTGGCAGCGCCCAAGGCCGGGCTGGATGGGGCTTGGAGCAGCCTGGGACCGTGGAAGGTGTCCCTGGAATGAGATGGGATTTAAGGTCCCTTCCAACCCAAACCATCCCAGGATTCTGTGATTCTTTTGAGATTCGCTCCCCCTGTCCCCAAGCAACCAGGAGAAGCAGATTCCCACCTATTCCCAACTTCTTCCTGCCCAAGGAAAGGAGAACAGAATCCCCTTCATCCACACCCTCCCTCATTCCTCCATAAAGGTCTCCATAACCTGGCAGGGAGGAGGAGAAGAGCCAGAACCAGCTGAGGGCTGGAAGAGCCAGTGGAGCTGGTTATGGAAACAGGGATCTGTGGAAGGAGTTCCTGGTGCTCTCAGGGGCTCCCTGGGGGTGGGTCAAGAACAGGAAGCCCCATTCCAGCTGGGAGAGCCCAATTCCCAAAGTGCGATCTGCAGGGATCTGAGGGATGTGACAGGACAGGAGAAAATGGCCTCAAGTTGCACCAGGAGAAGTTTAGGCTGGATATCAGGGAAAATTCCTTCCTGGGAAGGGCTGCCCAGCCCTGGCACAGCTGCCCAGGGTGGGGGTGGAGTCTCCATTCCTGCAGGGATTTAAATCCCTGTGGATGTGGCACCTGGGAACGTAGGCAGTGTGGCCTTGGCAGTGCTGTGGAAGAGGCTGATCTCAGAGGGCTTTTCCCACTTCAACAATTCCATGATTCCATGACAGGGATACCTGCCATCTGTGTCCAAGGACTCAGGGGAGAACTGCCCAAGCACAGCGTTGTGTGGATTAAATGAACCCAAAGCAGCAGGAATTTCCCCATGGAAAGGGTGCTCAGGCTTTGGCAGGGGCTGCCCAGGGAGGTTTGGAGTCCCCATCCCTGGAGGTGTCCAAGGAATTCCTGGAGGTGGCACTCAGAGCTCTGGGCTGGGGACAAGGTGGGCATCGGGCACAGCTGGGACTCCATGGGCTGGGAGGGCTTTTCCAGCCTCAGTGACTCTGGAATTCTGTGCTTGACCCTCGGGCAGGGGTTCCGGGGAGCTCGGGGGGTCAGGGCAGCCGGAGGGGCTGGAACCGCCCGTGCCTGTCCCTGTGCGGTCCGGCAGTGACACCCAGAGGTGACATCCAGCGGTGACACCCAGGGGTGATATCCGGCAGTGACATCCAGCGGTGACATCCAGCAGTGGCATCCCGCGGTAACATCCAGAGGTGACATCCAGCGGTGACACCCAGGGGTGATATCCAGCAGTGACACCCAGGGGTGATATCCAGCAGTGACACGCATCGGTGACATCCCGCGCCTGTCCCTGCGCGGTCCGGCAGTGGCACCCAGCGACCGCCCGGCCCCGCTGCAGCCCCGCCGGCACCGCTCCGCCCACAGCCGGCAATTCCAGAGGAAAAGCGGCTTTTCCCTTTCCCGGGAGCAGCCCGTGACAGCCGCTTCCTCGGGAATGCTCGCGCCGGCCCCGCTCCGCCCGAATTCCCGGGGTTAACGCGGGCAAGGCACAAACGGGCGGCTCGGAGGAGCCTCAGCGCAGCCCGGATCATCCCCGGCACCGGCACCATCCTCATCCTCCCGGTACCGGCACCACCCAAACCCTCCCGGCACCGGCCCCATCGCATCTTCCCCCTGGCACCGGCACCGCCCGGATCACCCCCGGTACCGGCACCATCCGCATCCCTCCCGCACGGCCCGGACAGGCTCCGGCCGCTGTCCCTGCCGAGCAGCACGGGCGGGGTGGGGCAGGGGGCAGCTCCAGGCTCTGCCCGGTTTCCTTCCCCGGGGGATGGAGGAGCTGAACTCCCTTCTCCTGTTCGGAAAGGCTGGGAGAGCTGGGAATGTTCACCTGGAGAAGGGAAGGATCCAGGGGGAGCTCAGAATCCCTTGCAGGGCCTGAAGGGGCTCCAGGAGAGCTGGAGAGGGACTGGGGACAAGGGCTGGAGAGACAGGACACAGGGAATGGCTTCCCACTGCCAGAGGGCAGGGATGGATGGGAGATTGGGAATTCCTGGCTGGGTGGGTGGGGAGGGGCTGGGCTGGAATTCCCAGAGAAGCTGTGGCTGCCCCTGGATCCCTGGCAGTGCCCAAGGCCAGGTTGGACACTGGGGCTTGGAGCAGCCTGGGACAGTGGGAGGTGTCCCTGCCATGGCAGGTTAAAAATGCACCTGAAGCTTCAGCTGTCCCTCCCTGTGTGTCTCAGGGATGAACAGATGGACGTATTTCCCTAAATTCCCTAAATAAAAAGGTAATGTCTTCAAATCACCAGTGTGTACTGCCAGGGAGGATGTAATGAGAGGAAGTGTTTGCTTTCCTTGCTCCCAGCACGGATAAATATTTGAGTCACCAGGAGGTGCTGGAATTTCTGATCCATCAGCTCCGAACCTCCTGTGGTGCGGGTGTGGGTACAGGGGGCTCACAGACAGCCCAGCTTTGAGCAGGGAGGGTCAGCACAGTGAGAGGAGAGGCAGAGGGAGAATATTTCACACTCCTGTTTGTGCTTCTTACACTGAAAGTCTCAGCCCAAACCACCCCCGTGCTTTGGGCTCTGCTCTGCTGCACCTGCTGTGAGAGGCACAGAATTCCAGAATGGTTTGGGTTGGGAGGGGCCTCAAATCCCACCCAGTGCCACTCCTGCCATGGCAGGGACCCCTCCCACTGTCCCAGGCTGCTCCAAGCCCCAATGTCCAGCCTGGCCTTGGGCACTGCCAGGGATCCAGGGGCAGCCACAGCTTCTCTGGGAATTCCAGACCAGCCCCTCCCCAACCTCCCAACCAGGAATTCCTTCCCAATCTCCCAATATCCCATCCATCCCTGCCCTCTGGCAGTGGGAAGCCATTCCCTGTGTCCTGTCCCTCCATCCCATGTCCCCAGTCTCTCTCCAGCTCTCCTGGAGCCCCTTTAGGCCCTGGAAGGCCACAATGAGGTCACCTCAAAGCTTCTCTCGCAGGAACAATCCCAGTTCTCCAGCCTTTCCATGGACATGTCCCAATTTGCAGAGCAATACTCAGTGTTAAAACCCCAGTGCCCTGATCCTGTGTGTGCTGGAGCTTGCCCAAGTGCATCAATAATAAATTAAAGCAGTGTGGGGGTAAAAACCAGGATTTGCTCATAAACAACCTGGAAAAGTGGAGGAGAAGGGGCAGCAGCCATGGAAGTGAGGGCAGGGGAGGAGCAGCTCCAGGGGCTCCAGCACCGAGCACCAGCCAAACCAGGACTTCCCAGGGTTATTTCACTTCCAATGAAATCATCACAGCAACGCTCAGAGAGCACAGGAGCAGCACCTTGGGAACTGCCAAAGATTCCCTACACAGCTCAGCTCTTGTTCCATGGAACTTTGCAAACAGGAACAAAACCAGAACTCTGCTGCTAAAAAATAAATAAATAAACAAAAGGTGTTCAGGTAAAACCACTCTGTGTACACAAGACTGCAGGGATCAGTTTTTACTCCCAACCAAAGCACTCTGGCCAAGCCCGAGTACAAAATTCCCTGTGCAATTATTAAATCCTGCTAAAAATCCGAGTTTGCCTTGGGTTTAAAACACAGCACACCACATAAGGCAAAAAAAAAAACAAAAACAAAAAAACAAATAAAAAACAACCAAAAAACAAAAAATGGAATTATCATCCAGTTCTTTGTATTTTGGGTCAACGGAAAGAATTAAAGAATTTAAGGCAATTTTGAATATATTGCATTGTTTCATACAGCGAATAGGGACTTAGAGATGGGAAGTTCACAGAGGTAATGCTATCTCCCAGAAAAAATGTTTGTAACATGGACAAAAATTCCAACAGTTCCTGGAAGGAAAGCATTCCTAGGAGAGACTGGCAAGCAGCTTGGAGATGAATATCTCCTTAAAAAGCAGAAATTCTGAGCTATCTGGACACAAACAAACTCACTTAACCCCGTTGTAAAGTGCAATTTGAGAGATAAGGATCTGGAACTGGATGATAATTGGGAGTTGTGACATCTCAGCTGAAGGTCCTTGGTTTTTCAGCTGCCAGCCAGACATTCCCATGGGCTTGCTGAGTGAACACAGCTTTACCCTGATTGTTGTGTCTGATCTCCTCTGCCCAAGCCCTGCAGGGACAGGACAGGAGCACCTGGACAGAAATGGGGACAGAGTGAATTTAAGGACGTGATCCCCAAGCTGATCCATCTCTAGGTAAGGAATTAATCCAAAAACAGCAGGAAAATTCATGAGGCGTTTCTCCTGCACAGTGAAAACCAGTTTGTGCTGCTGTCTCCAGTGCAGCAATGCCACATCCCCCAGCACAGGGTCAGGCTGGGACACCACTGTCCTCAGCAGCTCCCCTGACCTCAGCCCAGCGGAACCATTCCCCATGGAAAGGGGGGAACAAGGTGGTCTTTAAAGCCCCTTTACCCCAAACCATTCTGGGGTTTATCGTTCCCACTGCCTGGGGAAAGGGGACAAAACATTTTGCATTTTCAGTGCTTTGACTTCCATAAATGAAAGATGTTGATATAAATAATGACCACAGTACGGATTTTTTGTTCTGATTGATGGGGTTTTTTAATGATGTTTTTGTTGGTTATGGATTTTTTTGTGGTGATCCATCCCTGGAAGTGTCCCAGACAGGCTTGGAGCACCCTGGGACAGTGGAAGGGGTCTCTGATGATGGCAGGGATGGGATGAGATGGGATTTAAGGTCTTTTCCAACCCAAACCATTCTGTGATTCCATCATTCTTTCTCCCCATACACAAACTTGCAAATACAACCATGGAGCCCCTCCTGTCCTGCCAACAGATGCACTGGAATAATTAGATCAGGCTTTTATTGCTGTCACTGGAATCCCTGTGGGTCAAATTAACAATTTCAGTATTTTCAATGCAGTTTCTCTTATTTACATTTAAAGTCCTGCTCAGTTCCACCACATCTGAAGGAGACCTGCAGGGTTTATGGTCTGTGCAAACACCTGTGATCTCTGAGTGATGTTTTATGGTGACAACACCCTCCTGGACTGGTGAGATCCCAGTGTTTGGCATGGAAGAACGGGATCTGCAGCAGCTCTGCAGGAATTCAGGATAAATCCAGAGCACTCAACCCTCCCCATTTTGCAAAATCATAAAGAAATGGCTTTTAAAGCAACTATTTCAAATATTATTGCACCTTTCAAAATAACACTACGTGGGCTTGGAAAACAAACACTGAACATGTCAAAATAAAGGGAAAGGAAACTCTGGAGGCAAAAAAATTCCTCAGTGCCAGGCCTGGCAATGGGCACACAGACACCACACAAATTTAAGGTAATTGAGATCAGAAGACAACCCAAAACAGTCAAATTCTATTTTAAATGATGGTTATAACCCACAGCATCACTTTCTATCTCTCTGGCCCAGCTTTCAGTGAGTTCAGGGCTGTCACCCAGTGGGATTGTGGTTAATCCCAGGATCTGCCCTCAGCAGGACACACATTTGGGATGAGCCCTAACTCTCTGCACTGGTGTGAAAGGCACCAGTGTGAGAATGGGAACAATAAACCCAAATCTGAAAAACCCCACTAAAACACCCAACAGGGAGCTCACTGCACAGGGTGTGAGACTGCAGAGCTGCAGAGGCACAGGGGGATGGAGCAAAGAAGAAACCAAACCAGTGGAACAATCCAAACATGCTTTATGCACTGCAATCGGGAACAGCCTCAGGGTTACCCCTACATTTAGCACCATGGTGAGATGGGAACACTCAGAGGGAGCAATCATACAGTCCTTTAAAAAAGGGGGAACACAGACATGAGCGCGCTCGGGAGGAGAATGGGATGGGCTGGCTCGGAGCTTTTATTGGACGTCATGCTAGGAATCCTGCTGCTGTGATTTCCCCTCACATTCCAACAGAAAGCACACAGCAGGAGTAAGTCAGTTCATCTAGCATTCGTTTCTCCACAAGAAGAAAACAGAAGGGAAAAGTTAAAAATGCAAACTCTCTTCATCAGGTCCAAAAATGTCACAAGCAGGCAATAAACTTGCCTTGTAAATGTCTCCAAGGATCATCCCAGCCCTCCTACCAGGAAGCAGGTGACAAAGGAGTGTACAGGCAATATCCTATGGCATTTATTATTTACAAACCTTGAGATACAGAAACAAGGCAGCCCTTGAGTTACTGGTCATAAAAAACCCCGTGAAGCACTGGCGCTTTCCCCGTGTGCAGACACAGCCAGGGGCCGGCACCCCTGCGCTCCCCCAGCTCCCACCCCAGCACAGGGAACTCCACATTCCAGAGCAGGAAGAGACAAAAGCTCTAGAAAGGGTCGGATGGACAAACTTCCAACTGGATGCCGGGTCTCTCCCACACGCACTGCCATGAGCGGGGTGCCGGCCGAACCCAGCCGGACACGCGGCCTCCCATCCTCTGCTACCGCAGGAGGCAAGGATAACTCCGGGCAGGCCCCGCTCCTTCCTCATTCCCGTGCCAAGCCGAGCTCCCGCCCGGAGCCGGCGCTCCCGGGCTCGCTGCCAGCAGGATCCGCTCCAGCCGAGGCTCAGAGCGCCGTGAGGCCGAAGTTGCAGCGGCAGTGCAGCATCCCCGCCGAGTCCAGCCACGAGTCCGACACGGGCTCGTAGCGCTGCACCGTGTTCAGGTAGGACGAGCCCGAGTGGCCGCCCACCACGTAGAGCTGGTTATCGATCACCGCCGCGCCCACGCCTGCGGGGAAAGCACCGCATCAGCACCGCATCAGCGCCGCTGCACAGCGCGGGGGCTGCCCCGGCTGCAGTCCGCCACCCCCTCCGCCCAGAGCCCGGACCCAGAGCCCTCGGCGCCCAAAGGAAACGGGTGTCAGTGAGGGGGCCTCGCTGCTCAGGTCTGACACTCCTTTTGTACTGCTCCCTTCCCCTTTCCTGGGATAAAACAATGTCCCTGTGTCCCGGCACTCCTTGTCAGGGGGACGATGGAATAGAATCATGGAATATCCTGAGTGGGAAGGGACCCACAGGGATCACAGATCCAGCCCCTGTCCCTGCCCAGACCCCCAACACTCCCCCCTGTGCATCCCTGGCAGCGCTGTCCAAACGCTCCTGGAGCTCTGGCAGCCTCGGGGCCGGGACCATTCCCTGGGGAGCCTGGGCAGTGCCCAGCACCCTCTGGGGAAGAACCTTTCCTGATCTCCAGCCTCACCCTGCCTGGAACAGCTCCAGCAGTTCCCTGGGTCCTGTCCCTGTCACAGGGAGCAGAGATGGAGCTGCCCTCGGGAGGAGCTGCACCACAACCCCGCAGCCCTGAGCCTCCACACCCAACAGAACACAACAGAACAGTGACCAAGAACTGCTGAAACCCATCACTGCTGAAATCACTGAAAAAACAGGAGGTAACTGGAATTACTACTCCCTATTATTTTTGCTACAGCTCAGCATTGATAAACTGAACTTGGAGAAATCCAGATCCTTTCCCAGAGCTGCTGAAGTGACCTTCACCTACAGATGGAGTCCCTGCCACTCTCCCAGCTCAGAGGGTTCATTTTTGCCCAGGCCCCCAGCCCTGCACATCCCACCTGTCCTGGGCTCCTTCATGGGCCGGCACACCGTCCACTGGTTCTGGTGGGGGTCGTATCTCTCGATGCTGGACAGGTGGGACACCCCGTTGTGTCCCCCCACCACGAAGATGAAGCCCAGCATGACGCCCACCCCAAAGTTTATCCGTTTGTCAGCCATGGAGGCCACGGTCTCCCAGGAGTTCTTGCTCGGGTCGTAGCGCTCCATGCTGCGGAGGAAACACAGCCGTGAGCAGGGACCGGGGTGGGGTCACTGCAGGGCCTGCCACAGCCACAGCCGCTGCTGCCAGCCACAGTCACCACAGCAGGAATGGAACACGGAGGGAAAGGGCTGCAGCTGATGGAAAATTCCCTGGTGCAGTCGCTTGGTGCAGCACCCAGAAGTTGTGTTATCACCTGGGGAGCACCAATGACACCCCGGGGCACTTCCACAACCAAAGCAGCCCAACAGTGTTGCCAAAAGTCAGTTTTAACCTATTTTTATGACATAATCAAAGGTTGGACTCAATGACCTTAACAAACTTTTCCATCCTAAATGGTTCTGTGATATTTCCCCCTGACACAGTGACTGGTTCAGCTCTTTCATGTCATCCCTGTGCCACTGTCCGGGATCTTCAGGCCACATCCTGAAACCAAGAGAGGTTCCTCAGAGCTGAAAGCTCTTTCAAGATGTCTGATGTTATTTAAAAGAAATTAAAATGTATATAATATAAATAATAATCTATTAAAATAATATAATAATCTATTAAAATAAAAATTTCATGGGAAACTGAACACAATGCAGAGCTGAAGTGTATTTCTTTGGGTAACACAGCAAATCCAAAATTGCCTTGAGGTTTGCCTGAAAATAACATTCAGAGAGAAAAACCACATGGAGAGTGTATTTATATTCCTCAGGAAAAGCAGCAAAGAGGTTGCAGATCAAAACACTGAGGGCAGAAGAGGCTTTGGGATCAAATGGAAATGAATTATCATCATTATGAACATTTTTGATCACTGTGCAGATGGTCAGTCATTAACACTCATGGCTCAGAGCTGTTCCTGCCCAAGTGCAGCTGCAGGAGCGCAGAGGGACAGAAAAAAGGGGAAAAGAGACCAGCACAGAGTTGGAGAAAAGGGGGTTCATTACCCACTGTGAGCTTGATTTAATGCTAGAGCTTGGAGGAGGTGCACAGCATGGCTTAGTACTCACCCCTCCAAAAATTAATAAAACCAAACTTATTCACAGGATGTAAAATACCCTGAGTTGGAAGGAGCAAGGAGTCCAAGGACCCTTTTCCTAACAGAAAGAAGAACCTTTTCCTAAAAGAAGAACCTTTTCCTAATATCCAGACCTCCTCTAAACTAAACCTCCCCTGACTCAGCTCCAAGTATAAAAAGTCAGTCCAATTTCTGGCTACAATGTCTGGTACCACCCTGTTAAACAACCACTGTGTCCCTTCCTAGGAGCAGGGTTTCATTCTTTATTCAGCTCTTACACTTGCAGTTTATTCTTTGGCTTCCTGGAGGGACACTCGACTGATTTGTTCCCATTTTAATGATGGAAAATGATTCCTTTGGATAACTGGATGTCCCTGGACATCCACAGGGAATAATGGAGTCAAAGAGCATGGTGGTACCAGGAAAATTCCTTGGGAATGCAAGGTCTGAAACAACCCCTGGAGTCAGACCGGTAGCTCCCATCCTGAATTCTCCTACTAGCAGAAAGGCTAATTTAGAATCCAATCACAATTATATGTTTATTTTGTGTGTTTTAAGCATGTGAGAACTCCTATTCACCTCAAATCAGTGCTCTCATGGTAAAACTCACCATCCACCCTCAGATTTTGCAGGGTTGAGCTACAAGGCTCAGTAATATGTCAGCATGTCTGTTTTAATTTAACCTTTTTGGTAAAATCACCTTCTTGGTGATTCGAGAAGAGCCCAAACAAGGTGAAGCACGCAAAGCTAAGCAAAAACAAAGATCTCCCAGGTGAATGATGGGACTGATGGGGCAGGACAAGGATTAACGAGGCCCAGGATCTATTGGAGATTATTTAATTGGCTGCCCAAGGGGGATTTGCTGGGTCCCAGGTGGGCACAGGGACCCACCTGAGCGTGTACCTGTTCATGGGGGCAGGGCTGGGCTCCTGATGGGCACAGCAGGACAGGGATTAACGAGGCCCATGAGCTATTGGGGACTGTTTTGGCTGCCCAGCGGGGTCTTGCTGGTGCCCAGGTGAGGACAGTGAACCCCCCCCAGCACGTACCTGTCCGTGTGGGCAGGGGAAGGATTAATGAGGCTGCCCAGGGGGTTTTGGCTGTGCCCAGGCAGGGTCAGGGTCACCTCCAGCACGTACCTGTCCATGTGGGCAGGCCCGTACCCCCAGTGGGTACAGGACAGGGATTAATGAGGGTGCCCAGGGGGTTTTGGTGGTGCCCAGGTGGGCACAGGAACCCTCCCTGTTCATGTGGGCAGGGGAAGGATTAATGAAGCTGCTCAGGGGGGTTTGGTGGGTAGCAGGTGGGCACAGGGACCCTCCCAGCACGTACGTGTTCATATGGGCAGGATAATGATTAACGAGGCTGCCCAGGGGGGTTGGTGGTGCTCAGCCCACCCCCAGCACGTACGTGTTCATATGGGCAGGATAATGATTAACGAGGCTGCCCAGGGGGGTTGGTGGTGCCCAGCCCACCCCCAGCACGTACCTGTTCATGTGGGCAGGGAAGGATTAACGAGGCTGCCCAGGGGGGTTGGTGGTGCTCAGCCCACCCCCAGCACGTACCTGTTCATATGGGCAGGATAATGATTAACGAGGCTGCCCAGGGGGGTTGGTGGTGCCCAGCCCACCCCCAGCACGTACCTGTTCATATGGGCAGGATAATGATTAACGAGGCTGCCCAGGGGGGTTGGTGGTGCTCAGCCCACCCCCAGCACGTACCTGTTCATATGGGCAGGATAATGATTAATGAGGCTGCCCAGGGGGGTTGGTGGTGCTCAGCCCACCCCCAGCACGTACCTGTTCATGTGGGCAGGCCCGTAGCCCCCGATGGCGTAGATCATGCCGTCCAGCACGGCGGCAGCGAAGCAGCTCCGTGTCCTGCTCATGGGGGCCACCAGCTGCCACTCCCTGGCCTTGGGGATGTACTTCTCCACGCTGCGCAGGTAGGACTGGCCGTCGTAGCCGCCCAGGGCGTACAGCTCGCCCGCCAGCACGGCCACGCCCAGCGTGCTGCGGCTCTCGAACATCCTCTCCAGGGAGCTCCACGTGTTGGTGTCGGGGTCCCAGCACTCGACCGAGCTCTCGTGTTTCCTGTAGCTGATGCCCTGGCACACGTGCGTGGCGATGCCGCCCACCACCAGCACCTTCTGCTCCAGCACGCACACCCCGAACTCGTAGCGGGGGATGCTGAGCGGGGCCAGCCCGATCCACGAGTCGTTCTGGGGGAAATACATCTCCATGCTGCAAGGGGACAGCAGGCAGCAGCTCAGCAACACGTGAACCAAAATGTGAACCAAAGGGGGGAGAGGAGTAAACAGGAGAAAAAAGAACAGCCACAGAAACCAGAGAGAGAACGGCAAATTAGAGAGAGCGAAGCACACATCTATATTTACAAATGTACATTTAGAAACTACAGCTTGCAGTTTATAAATATGTATTTTACATGCACTCTGTAACTTAAACAAAATGTCAGTGTAGCATAAACTAACCTGAAAAATCTGCCTTTAAAACAGCTTATTTCTTCTAAGCAGTATTTTAAATCTTACATTTCAATCCTAAGACAGTGTTTTCTTTTAATTATACTCAGCGTGGGAACACGGTGGGTTTAGCTTGCCCCATATAAAGCCTATCCAATCTAATTGAATAGTTTAATTAATAAATTACCTAAATAATTAAGAGGCTATCTGGTACAGAGGAAATATGATCTGTTCAAAAAGCATACAGGAGCATGAGGCCCCTGGAGAGCTGACAGGCACTAAGAGCCCAGAAACAGGAGCTGCTGAAACACCAGAGAATAGAGATTAAATATACTCTATGCAGTTTTGTTATTATGAAGCACCAAAAGTTTGAAAATAATCCAAATTGTATTGGTAGGCTACATCTTTGTAATCACTGAAGAAGGTAGGAAAGAAGCAGAGCTGAAGAGCATCAGAGAATGACTTTACTCACTCATTTTCCACGAAGCACAAAACCCCCTCTAGTTTTTAAGTCTGTAAACCCAACAATTCCCAGCCCTGACCTCTAGTTTAATATCAGTGCCTATCATTGGGAAAATGAACTTCAAATGGTTTTGACATCTCTGAACAAAGGGTAAAGAACACACAGCTCTTCCCAGGTTTTCAAACGTGTTTCTCTCTGCCAGCACAGAACTGCCACAGGAAAGAATATCCCAGAATATTCTCCAGGATCCAGCTGTGGAACCAGTTCAGGCAGTCTGCCTGGGCACAGGAACACTCCTGGAGCAGATAAGGGCACACCAACATCAAAGCTCTTTCTGTGTGAGTGTATAAATGTGTATTTGTGTATATGTACATCAACAGCCCACACAGACTGTAACCTCCAGCTCTGGGAATGTTAATGCCACCTTCTGAGCAAACCCAGCCACACCAGTGTGGGCCACAAAGTTGTTTTTCACTCTTTTTCTTTCCTTCTGCTCCCAGGCTGAGCCCCAGGGATGCTCTTCAGGAACTGAGGACGTTCATTCTGGAATGCAGGTGAAGGAGGAGGGGCACTCACCTGTTCTGCAGCACAGACATGGACACCTCTCAGCAGTTGGGATGAAAGCCATGAGCACACCATGATCCACAACTCCTTCATGCAATTCTGGGATCACTGGGATTAAAAAGCCCTCCCAGCCCATGGAGTCCCAGCTGTGCCCAATCCCCACCTTGTCCCCAGCCCAGAGCTCTGAGTGCCACCTCCACGAATTCCTTGGACACCTCCAGGGATGGGGACTCCAAACCTCCCTGGGCAGCCCCTGCCAAGGCCTGAGCACCCTTTCCATGGGGAAATTCCTGCTGATGTCCACCCTGAGCCTCCCCTGGCCCAGCCTGAGGCCGTTCCCTCTCCTCCTGTCCCTGTGCCCTGGGAGCAGAGCCCGACCCCCCCGGCTGCCCCCTCCTGTCAGGGAGTTGTGCAGAGCCACAAGGGCCCCCTGAGCCTCCTTTTTTCTCCCTTACTCTACTCTGATGAAGTCTGTTTTAATTCCAAGGATTTTTGAATTATCAGGAAGCATATTTTTCACACAGTGAGTTAATGTTTATGACATGAAAATGGTTTCAGAGCTATTTGTTTGCACAAACAAATGTCTGGCACAACAAAACTCTGTAACATTGCAAATTACTTGTGAAATAAAAAACCATTTTGAACTTGAGACTCATTCTTATTTAAAAAAAACCTGCTGAGGAGTTTTCATGAAAAAAAGGAACAACTGCTTCCTGCAGACTCTGGTGGGACTCAGAGGTGCCTTCCAAGCTCAGTGACCGTGGGGGATCCCAGCTCCCAGTGCCCGTGCCCCCTGCCCTGGGGGTCCCAGGCACTGCCCCTGGGCCATTCTGTTGCCTTTTTCCCAACCTGGAAATGCAACTGGAGATAGTTTTTAGTACAGGAGGTAATATAAAGGTGGATCTTTGTTTGGAGGCCTCCAGGGACAGTTATGGAAGAATGTCCACAAATGCCCAACCCCATAGGGGTGCATACAGTTTTATAAGTTTGGTAAATCAGCATAATTGACAAAAAAGCACCAGTTAGGAGCACAAGTGGTGAAGTAATTCCCCCTTCTGGTTCAACCCTTCTCTGGTACTAGCTGTACTTCGTTTATGCAAATGTCTGAGGAGCTGTTTTCAACCTTGGCAGCCAGGGAGAACCAAGGCAGGCCAGGGGCCCTGGAATTTGTTTTGCCTTCCTGCCTAGGAAAATGCTGAAGCCAAGCCACAATAAGAAGCTACAAAGCTACGAACACATGTGTGAAGAATGCAGGGAGTACATAAAAGGAAAAAAAGGTGAAAAGCACAAGGGCACGGGCTGCTCACCTCTCCAGGCAGGCGAAGAGGCCGGCCTTGCCCCCCACGGCGCAGAGCACCTTGGGCGCGCAGCGGGGCCGCGTCAGCAGCATGGTCTGGTGGGACAGTCTGTGCTCGGGCATGAAGTGGTACTTGAGGGCCTCGTTGAGCAGGTGCTTGCAGGTGTGGTCGTCGCGGATCAGGTGGTTGGCCTCGTAGAGCCGCGTCAGGAACTTGACGCTGAGCAGGGGCAGGCGCACGCAGTGCAGCAGCTGCGCCAGGTGCTTCTGGCGCTCCTGCACGTCGTACTTGACCCAGGCCTCGAGCGCGTAGAACACCGTCTCCTCCGACACCACGTTCAGGCAGTCGCTGGACACGATCTCGTCCAGCTCCGCGTGCGTCAGCTCGAAGAACTCCTCGGTCTGGCACACGTCCTCGAAGTTGCGGCAGATGAACTTGTTGGCCGCCAGGTAGAGCTCGTGGCAGCCGTAGGTCTCGGCGAAGCGCGAGATGCCGATGCAGTTGCCGGGCTCCAGCTGGCTCTCCAGGAAGGCGCAGCACTCCTTGACCACCAGCTTGACCTGCAGCAGGTTGGCGGCGGGCAGCAGCGACTCCACGGTGTCCTGCGAGATGAAGACGGTGCCGGTGTAGGCGTACTCCACGATGGCCTGCAGCGCCGCCTCGTCCACGCACTGGAACTCCACCTCGGCGTTCTCCTTCTCCGACAGGTTCCCGGTGAACATGGCCTTGAAGTAGGGGCTGATGCTGGCCAGCACCACCTTGTGCGCGTGGATCTTGGCCTCGCCCACGCGCAGCACGATGTCGCACAGCTCCTGGTGCTGCCGCAGCAGGTTCAGGCCCTGCAGGAGCTGCTCCGAGTGCAGCGGCGTCAGCTTGGCCAGCAGGAACGGCGGGGACGACGGGTCCATCTGGGACAAACACAGATCGGGACACGTCACTCGGGCAGCTCTGGCGTTTATGTTACTGACATGTGCCACGTGTGACACTTAAAAGGTGTTCTTCCATTTTGTTACTTCCCAATTCCCTTTCCAATCCTTACCAGCTACACTTTTTCATGCAAGTTAAATCCAGGACCTTCAAATGCTCATTAACAGTCTATGCAAGATTCAACCCTGAATTAAAAAAAACAAACACAAGCATAATTTTTTTTTTGTTCTGGAGTAAAACATCTATGATCTGATTGTTGGGGTGTCTGTGCAGGGCCAGGAGCTGGATCGATGACCCCTGTGGATCCCTTCCCACTCAGGATATTCTGTGATTCTGCATCAAGGGTTTGACAGAACCGAACAGTGACTGACACAAAAATAAACACAGAGAACCAAAGAACAGAACTGGCTTATTTGAGACAAAGTTCTAAAAGTTCTTAAACTCCTTTTGTGCAGCTCAATTCCTGCCTGCTTAGTGCTCCTGGGGAGCAGCCCAGTGCTGCTGTGCCTTTCTCTGGCCAGGCTCTGGCAGGGAGCAGCTTTCCATTCCCATCCCCTGCCTTCCCTCTGCACACCACCCCCACAGAGCCAGCGGGGCTGGAGCACATTCCTGTGCTGTGCTTGCACAGAGGAGCACGGGAGAAAGGCGGGATCCTCACCTCACCCTGTGGCTTCCACCACGCCAGGAGATCCCTGCCAGAATGGTCCTGGTCTCTGGAGAGCTCAGAGCCAGGGCAGACGGGGAGCTGGGCCCACCCCCAGGTGAGCAGGGGACAGCCTGAGCACGCCGAGCTCTCAGCACCTCCCCAGAACACCAGGGAGGATCCTCACTCCTCCACAGCTCCACAAAACTCCTCTCCCCCAAAGCTCCCGTGTGCATCGTGACACCGGAGCACTCAGATACCCACTCTAATTTCAGCTCCGTGAACGCTCCCGGGGTGCAGCAGCTCTTTATTCAGCCCCCAGCGCTGCACTGGTGAGAGGTGGAGGGTAGGAATGTGTCAGGATCCTGGGCCACGAGGAAAGGATCCCATTGTTCTCCAGGGAACACGGCAACCACCCCGCTCCTGAGCTGAGCAGTTTTTGATTTGCTAAATGATCTTCAAGATCTCACTTCTTTTATCTTAATAATAAGTTCATCACTTGTACATCTCCTTAACTGACACCTCACTTGCAGGGGAGCCCACTTAAAAGTGCTTAATTTGAAATAATCAAACGGGTTGCCAACGTTTAAACACAGAAGACAATAGCAGTGACAGGGAAGGGAAGGCTCCCAGCTGGGGCTGGAAAACCTCTTACCCATGAAGAGATAAATAAGCTTTCCTATTATCACCCTGTGCTGGAAAAAATAACTAAAAGAAAGTATTTAAAGCACATCTGCAAAAGGCAAGATAACATACAACAATATTTCCCCTATCACAAATATGCAGCACGAATGATATGTGGAAGGATTAAGAAAAATACAATAATGAAAAAGCTGTCCAGTAACTAAAACCCTTACTCCCCTTTCATGTTTGTGCTCATTTCATAGCTTGATCTCAGAAACACACAGAAATCAGGAAAGACAGGGCAGCACCACATGGAAAAAGGAATGGTCACAGTTCAGCAGCAAAACCTGCCAAAACACCTACAAATAACTATATTTAAGTTATTTTGCAGCAATAAAGCTTTGTGTACCACTCTGGCAGAACCTCTCACGCCCCTGCACGGCCAGGCTTGCCCACGCCATGGATTTCCTGTTATTTATTTTACTGTTTAGCAAGAAATCAGCAGCTGGAACTGCAGCCCTGGAACTGCATCCCAGCCCAGCGATCTGTGCTCACCACACAAACCAAACGGCCACCCTCGGGCTCCGGGGTATCAGATCCTTTCAGCCTGCGGTTCAAACTTATCTCGAACACAGCAGTTACCGGAAATAACGAGGTTAACCAGCAGAGCAAACACCTGAGCGGCGGGCTCTGGGCATGCTGAGGAGCGGCGAGCGCTGCAGAGCACAGCAGCTCCTGCGTGGGAGAGCGGCAGGAAGGGCTGCGGGCGCTGCTGTGCCCGGGGAGGAACCGGAGCGCTCGCCAGGCGCCGAGGACGCGGCAGGGTCGGGAGGGAGCCGCCGGTCCGGTTCTGGGACTGCCCCGGCAGCGCCAACCCCGAGCGCCCCCGCCCCGAGCGAGAGCGAGAAGCGCGAGCAGAAACTGCCCCGCTCACGGAATTGCTGCTCTCCCTGCCTGTGCTGAACCGCGGGGCCCGAGCGCCGCTCCCGGCCGGGGCAGGGCCGGGGGCAGCGGCAGGGCCGGGCCGGGCACGGGGCTCAGGGCGTTCCGGTCTGTGCCCGGTGTCCCTGCCCAAGGCCCCTTCCGACACAACCGCTCCGGGGCTCTGCGGCTGGGCCGCTCTCCGCTCACACGGGCGTGTCGCGGCGGTGTGGCGGTGTCCCGGCGCTGTATCCCCGT